>JAYEVE010000476.1:0-142492 GCA_036346375.1 Guadua angustifolia
ACCTCCTCACGGGACTCATGATGGACCATCTATGCGCGCAACGACTTCCCCGCCGTGGAGGTCCTTCCTCGTCGCGCTCGCCTGCGCCGACAAGCAGCGCAAGGAGCGAAACATGATGCAGAAGACGGTGTGGTTCAACTAGCTAGCTAGGGCCCGTTGCCCCGCAAGGGCGGCGCGCTCAACGTGTGCTTCGAGGGCCTCCCCGGCCGGCCGCGGGGCCTCCAAGTACAGCACCAGCATCACGCGCGAGTTGCCCTTGGACCCGTCGCGGGAGATCAAGCCCGCGTACATGCACAACGGCGACCGGCTGCTGCTGGACCTCGATCGGCTTCCCCACCGCGTGGGCGGCCGCATGGTCGAGCGGTTCGAGCGCATCAACAAATCCGAACTGATCGTCGGAAGTTGGACTAGTAATGTTGGCACGTAGTAGTACTATAGTAGTAGTACGTACGAAAAGTTCTTAACTGAAGAATACAAGTTTCGAATATCTGAAGAAGCTCTCACTGCACTTGGAAAGGGAAGGCATCGGCGAATACTTTACCAATCGAGGTCGTCCGTCCGTCTGTATCAATCTACATTGTATCAAATTCGATCAGCATCAAACAATTAATCTAATGCAAGCCATATATAAGTTTGTGGCACGTAAGTTAATTGCATCTAAACTTTTTTTTTAATGCTGCAGATTAACTTCCATAGTTGTCTAGAATACTCGTTTAATCAAATTGGTAAGTCAAAGATTTGATGTTACTGTTTATCAAGAAAAAATAATTAATAATACATGCCGTATCGCCATTCAGCCACACACCGCCTCCTCGCGCCCTCAGCGCACCGCTAGCCGTCCCTACGACTCATGGCAGGCTGGCCGCACCCGAAGCGCTACGCTGACTGCATCTCGCCCCGCGTGGGTGCTGGCTGTGCTGCCCTCCCGCGTCGAGCCGCCGTCGTCACTACCTCGGGTTTTTAATCCTAGTTACCTAGTCTTGGCCAGTCGCCATTTAATGGGCCTCGGTAGCCCACCAGCCGTGCGATCCAGTAGTTTTTCTGCTAAAAAAAGGAAAAAGAAAATGGCAAATTTGTGTTTTAATCATCCGAAGTTATGGTTAATTACGACCGGCCGTGAGAATATTTCTTTATAGACCTCGAAGTTCCTTGAAATTCTAAAAAATAGTTAATAAATTCTAAAAATTCGTATTAAATCTTAGAAATTGAATTATTAGGTACATAGGCTTCCATAAATTTATTGAACCTTAGACTTAGTATACATGGGAAGCTCCACATCTCTGAGTTTATTTTTCCTAGTATAATTTCCTGTTTATTCATGTTAAATTTATATTTCTATTATTAAATGATTATGAAAATTGCTTGATAATTAACAGAAAAATATGAAAAAAATGCTAGGAAAATTTTAGATAATTATCTACTGAATATATACAGACCAAACTTTACTAATTAAAGAGTGGACATAAAATATATTAATTTGTACCAGTAGTAAAATTCAATCTTGCTTGCATATAGGATATGTTGGACATAGCAAAGTGGGAATTTACTGAGCTTGTCTTGAATGGAAGCAGTTACCTGACTTGGGAAATGGATACCAAGGTCCTATTCATTTCAGCTTCTACACAGTTTCTGCTTAAAAAAGCGGATTGTTTGTCATATGGGAGGATTCTGGACAGTTTCTCCCATAATCAGAAATTGCCTTCTACATAGAATCAGAATCCAGCTAAAAATTGATTCTCTCTAGTTATTGCTGATTCTTGTTGGCCAGGTCTGGAATATAGAAGTCACAGCCGGCCCGGCTCGATTCTCTCACAATCACCATCTTCATCTGGACTTGAAGGCTAAATATTTGATAGAGGTGGACCCGTTGGCACTATGAAATTCTCTGAAAGAATGATATAACCAGTAATGATCCACCTTGTTGCCCGAAGCACAGCGCAAATGGACCCTCCTATGCTTTCAGGATTTTAAGACCGTGACAGCATACAAATTCTCCATGCACAAGCTTGTCACCAAATTGATTCCATAACCAAGAAGTTACCGATGACAAAATGATAGATAAGACATGATGCATATTTCACCCCAATACGAGGATATTGCAACAACATTACCGTTATGACAAGTAACAGAAGTACTCCAAGCTTATATGTATTTTACTAGAAGCAGAAAAGTATGATAAACTCCTCATGAAGAATCATCACACCCTCTCTAATAGGACATATGGAATACCTGAAGCACATGCAAATACTCAGCAGGCTCGCGATGGCCATAGTCACAGAAAGGGCTAAAGGCATAAAGGGGGGAATGAAAGAATGGCATAATATAGAAGGGAAGAAGTAAGCCCAGGTGGGAAATAGAGATAAAAGACCAAAGAGCTTCCAAAATCAAGGCTCAGACAACAAGGCTGCAGACTCTACACAATCTTATTTTAAGTGTGGATGTACTGGCCATTGGTCACGCAATTGCTACATCTTGAAGCATGTAGCATATCTTTACATGCAATCCATTGGAAAAGTCAAAGAGACCTAGGTGAACAATGTTGAGGCACACTTCACTATTCAACCTGCTGTTGACAGGAACACTAATAAGGTGATGATATCATTTTTTTATCGTCACGCAATTGCTACATCTCGGAGTCCCAGAAGGACACTGACAACTCATATAGAGACCTGAATTAGTCTCCTAAATATTCCTTCGCTTTGCTAGTCGATATCGCAATACTATTATGGGTCTCCTTAAGAGTCTTCTTATCAGTTTAGACTACGTTTCTGTTGAATGATTATTATTTAAATAAATTGTTATTTTCTAGGATATTTGATTGATTGTGCTATATTTGTTCTATATTTTGCAATATGTTCCTGTTGCTACAATTGCTTGATTGTTAAATCATACTTTTAATATAGAACAAAATATAATCCGATGATGGAGGAGAAAATTTATTCTGTAGACAGCTCCACCACAAATTTAATTTTTAGGGAAACTAAATATTTTTAGACTATGACTAAGAAAACTGAAAATATCATGACCATCACCGAAAACAATACCCTCATCATTGGCACTGGAAGAGCCACCATAGTCCTCCCTATTAGTACTTATATAATAATAGAGAATGTCCTATTATACCCCTGAGTGCCCTATTATACCCTGAGTTTAGTTGTACTCTATAAGTTTTAAAGACATTTGTTTAAATGGTTTTCATATGGAGACAAAAAATGAGGATAATATACAATATCTACTCATGACTAAGTTTGACGGTATAATAAAATGTGTGGTTAAAAAACTCCAATTCTCCTTCTCTAGGTTACATTATACATATATAAAACCTAAAGTTTATGTTGCGATGAAAACTATGATTAAAAAACCATAAATATTTAAGGTCTGGCATGATCGACTGGATTATCCTGAGTTGAATAAGATAAGAAAAATCATCAATAATTTTACTGGTCATAACATAAAAACTACCGACTTTCCTAGATCTAGAGACTTCTTATGTCCTACTTATGCTAAAGAAAAACTCATAATTAGACCCTCTTATCTAAATGTTAGGGAAAAATCACTGAATTTTCTAAAGAGAATTTAAAGTGATATTTGTGAACCTATCCATCCCCTGTTGGGCCTATTTAGATACCTTATAGTATTGATAGATGCTTCTACTAGATGATTTCATGTATGTCTCTTGTCTACTAGGAACCATATTTTTGCTAAATTAATCGTACAAATTATTAAATTAAGAGCATTCTTTCCAGAAGAAAGATTAAGTCTATTCAAATGAACAATGATGATGAGTTCACCTCAAAAGCATTTAATGATTATTGTATGGTTTTGGGCATTAATGTAGAGCATTTTAGTACCTCATGTCCACGCTCAAAATGGCCTTGCATTAAAAGAATAAAACATACTTCTAAACTACTCTTGTAAAATTGTAGATTACCCACCAGCTATTGGGGCTACACAATATTGTACATTGTTGTATTAATTCAACTCAGATTAATTGCATACCATAATATTTCCCCTTTTGCAAATAGTGTGTGGGAAAGAAGCAAGTATTTCCCATCTGCGAGAATTTGACTGTGTTATATACGTGCTAATCTCACCACTAATAAGTTATGAATATCCACTAATTATTAAATATCTAGAGTCTATGAATATGACACCCTCTTATACAAAAAAAAAATCAATCTTAATAAAAAGAGACAGAGTTTGCATCCCTATATTGTACATGTGCTCCCTGTTCTTACTGTCTGATCAATGTATTATGGTTGATCTACGTCAGGCATCATCGTTTTACAATAGCTGCTACAAAAATGCCGTGCTCGTAATGTCAGCAACCCCGTCTGTCTAGTGATATCGTGAATTGTTCATCGACGATGCTGTTTTCAACTAGCTACTGTCTGACAGTAAGAGAGGACCTGGCGCATATCTAATGCATCCATACAAAGTATATCCTTGGGACTTGTATTTCGGCTAAGATTTAAATTTTATTTTCGATTTATATCTCGGAGGTAGGTGAAAATTGAATTTTAATGAAATATTAGAATTTTAGATGAAATTGAATCAAAATTCAAAAGTTAAATTTTAAATCCAAAATTTTTGAACCAAAATTCAGCTAAAATTATCGAAATTTTGGCTGAAATTGCCGAAATCTCAGTGAAATTCAACTGAGCAAAAATAGTTGAAACAATGTTAAAAAGTTTTGAAACTTTTTGTGGATAGTTATGACATGTTGCTAATTCTCCAAAAAATATTTTAGATGATGATCAATCTTGAGAAATTTTTAAAAATTCTGACAATTCTACTGTCCTAATAAAAGGCTGACTGGCAAATTTCAACCAAATGAAAATGATGCAAACCACATTAGAAAATTTTTAAACTTTTTTGGGATGGTCCTAACACATCAATAATGTTCCTTAAAATTTTTAGATAATGATCAAGCCTGAGAAATTTTCAAAAATTCAGACAATACTACTGAAGGCTGACCGACAAATTTCAACCAAATGAAAAATGGTTCAAATCACATTAGAAAATTTTAATGGATAGTCCTGATGCATCATTAATGTTAGAATAAAATTTTTAGATGATGACCAAGCTTGAAGAATTTTTAAAAATGTATTGTCCTGATAAAAGCCTTACAGTGCTACATGTATGGCTTTTATAGATTTGATTGAACAATCAAAACAAGTTTATAATTTTTGAACCTTTTTAGAGAAGGGCTATGAGGCAATTATTAAGCTCTATTAAAATTCTTGGATCATGATCACGCTCGAGCGAATTTATAAAATTCTAACATGGTTACTATCTCAATTGTGTTCATTCTTTTTTGAATTTTTAAATATAACAAATGAAGTTCAATTTTTTTGAAAATTTTTATGTATAATCCTAGACTTCTAAGGATGGTATTATAATTTTTTGATAAATCTTGTACAACTTTACAAAAATCTAATAGCTTCTGCTATTTTTATAAAACGTCTAAAAAATCGGTTTTTTTAACAAATTTTCATGGAAGATGACATTATTAAGGGTTATTAACCCAAATCCTGTCCTCAAAAGTCAAAATCCAGCAAAAAAACCTTAGATTTTGGTGAAATTTGATAAAATTTCTGAAATTACTGGAACGATTTGAATTTTTTTATTTTCTTTATCCAGCCAAAATCCGAAACCTCGGACAAAATTTCCGAAATTTTGCCGAGATTTTGAACTATGATTCCGGCTGTCAAGCTCGTTGAGCTTAGAAACTGTCATCCAAGAATGTCCTATGAAACTGAATAATACAAAGTAGAAAAGAAAAGTGCATTCGAGAGTGAATTCCCACAAATTTTGATTATACGTCTTCGCAGGCAGCAGAACTGCCAGTGATTTCACAAACATGTTTTTGAGTTCATTAGATAGTGGCTTACTACACTGGTGGTCGAAATGTTTATGGATTCAATTGCTAGAGGATTACATGCTAACTAGCTATCCTGTTAAATTTGTCGTTCCGGGTTGTCTAGCAAGTTTGGAGATAATCCTATAGAACCTGGATCCTATGCATGAGGATAGACCCTTTCATATTACCACATGTGGCATTAACCTTGACTCTTCCATTAATTTTGATGACAAATTTGTCTTACCAAAGCTTACCAAATTAACAACCAATGTTTTGACCAAAGATTGGCAAAAAAATGAACTAGAGAACCAAATGAGAAAGGAATTTTATCAAATTTTGGTTGCAAACCAAATGCTCGCCAAATTTGATTAACACTATCAAAATTTGGTAAAACAAACATTGATAACCATTGGAAACAAATCAAACATAAGAGAGAATGGGTGAAATGATGAACACATGAAAATAAAGAAAAGTTTGGTAATTTTGTATATGCATGCAGGCATTTGATAGACAGAAACATGCATTTGATTTCTGTAAAATGTCAGTAAAATAAAGAACATTTACAACGATGGAACCTTATACAGTGATGAAACCCAAGAAAAAGGATCTACAGGTGTCCTTGCTTCCCATCATCTATCCTAAATCTTTCCGATAATTTCTTCCATACTTTGCGTTTCTTTTATCGTACTTGAAGATGGAAAACCGTACAAATATACTACTACTTTCCTTAAGAACAAGAAAAATCTCTTATTTTATTTCCTGAGGCCCTCCTTTATTTACATCAAAGGCTTTGCAAGCTTCTCCGATTGTACTGAACAGGTCTATTGGTAAGGCTAGCCTCGCTATCTGTCTGTACATGTGTTACTGTCAAACTAACCGTTCCAATCTCATCTCAGGAAGACGACGAGACCCCAAGACGCCTTTCTGAAACATAATAAAATAGAAGCAAGAGGCAAACACATCAGTAACCAGGAAACATTTTAAAAAATTATGAACTGCTATCATCATGACCAAAGGCATGAAATATACCTCCTGCAGCAATAAGCTTCTCAACCCGGGCGACAATATGTTTCCCATAGGTGTATCTCTTTAGTGCATTCAAGTGGACCTTGATACGCGAGAGAATCAATTCACGGTTCTGGTCATCACAAGTCTCCAAAACCTTCTGCACTACATAATTAGCAAACTGGTCTTTCATCATTGCCTGGAGAACAAATAATCACATTAGAAGAATGTGAGGAAAATGCCTGAAATTCAACCTTGCAGTAACTGACCTATGATATCCACACTTTGCGCGTTGAAACAGTGGATGCAGTAACAAAAAAACGTTCAACATACACACCACACACGCACTCGTGCACACACACACATACATATCATGTCAAACAAATTGAGTTCCTAAACATAAACAAAATAAGCAATATATTGTGCCAGTAACATGTTTCCAAAATTCAGCAGTCATATCACATCAACATTCATGTATTCAATAAACACTAATTTTCTTTCCTATACTAGTCATGTGTCCGTACGTTGCAACAAAAACTCAATTTGTAACAAAAATTTATCTGCATAAAGCACCAACCTTGTCTGAATAATACTGTTCAATCTGAACGTACAATGGTTGAAACTCAATTTGTGATAAAAATTTTATTTGCAAAGAGCACTAACAGTGGCAAAAGTGGGTAATTAAAGAGCAGTGGCAAAGGTGGGTAATTTTGATAAAGTAACGTGGGAAAAAACTCTTGCTTTATATGGTAGAGATTAACAGAACATGTCCTGCAATAAATAACTAGGATTCTTAGATAGCTGGTTCAAAACACACCTGTAATGGTTCATTCTCATCAGTTGTGCCAAGCATTTCATTAATTAGGATTTGGCGTTCCTCAGGAGTACCATAAGAAAGACACTTCTCAACAACATTGGAAGCAAATTTCTGTTGGCTCATCTTCACGATCTGTCCAGCGAGTTGCTTAATTATAGCAGAACGTTCTTCTGGTTTCCCGTGTCGCAAGACATGCTACAAAATAAGAAACAGGAAGCTCTTTGCATAAATGGTATACAAAAACTTGAAGTGGACGCTAATGGCAAGTCCATACAGCATCATATCACAATATGAGACAGGTAGACAGCAGAATAACACTGTAAAAAGCTAATATCATATATGGGCATGATAAAACAAAGATCACACCAACACCAAATCAAAAAACTTGGTGGTGAACTAAAGTATGAACAAAACACTAACAGAATAATAGGTTCTAATTTAGATAAATCAGTGTTCTAATTTAGAACTTCTAAAAGGCGGTCGCCTAGAGGGCACCTAGGGTGATAGGTGACACCCTCCCACCTATCGGCGATTAGGCACTGGTTTGCCACCAGATTAGCGCCTAGCGCCTTGGTGAACACTGAGATAAATAGGCACAAGAGAAAGCACATTCAAATGGAGGGTAGCTGCCATCTTAGTAGAAGACAAGTCCAGCACTGGGCATCCCTCCCCCCATTGCTTTAATAGGTATAGGTGAAATTGAAGTTTCAGATAAGTACAACAGAAAATTAGCAGGCAAATGAATATGCAGTTACCTGGATAACATAATTTCCATACTGATCTGTTGTCAAAGGAACGACAGATTGCATGATCTCTTCCATCATGGCATCTTGTGTGCTTTCATCATCACAGTGCTCCAAAACTCTCTGGTGGTATCCAATTACAGTTTGGTACATTTAGCAAATTATAGAAGGAATACTGCCATTAGAACCAGATATAAGTTGATACAGCACCTGAATAACACGGCAGCCATATGGATGGGTAGAAAGTTCAACCACATGTCCATAAAAAGCAGAAATAATAAACTGTATCCTTTCTTGAGGGATGCATTCTATGCACTTTTGGATTACATGGTTACCATTCTGATCACGAACACATTTCGTGACAGATCCATCAAGCTCCAAAGCCATTCGTGTTTGTTGTTCCACATCAACCACTTCTAAAGCCTACAGCAGAATAATATGCTCCTAAGCCTCCAGAGTGATAAGTTATTGATAACAACTAGTCTTTAAACTAATTTCAAGGAAACACTGGGCCTGTAACAACACACATACCTTCTGAATCACCCGGCAACCATACATTTGAAGGCTCAGCTGCAACATATAACCATCGAGTAGGCTTGCCAGTTGCTTTTTTTGAGTTTCAGTCCCATATTCGAAGAACTGCCAAGCCCAAGTCATTAGAAACTAGGAAGTCTTCAATGATAACATAAATTCACAAACATAAAACATCAAATTTGTTGAATACTGATACATAAGAGGGTTGAGCACCTTCTGTATAACATAATTTCCAAATACATCAGTCATCAAAGTTCGTGCTTGGGGAAGGATCTCTGGGAAGATGGTGTTCTTCTCTTCAGTAGAAGCTGTTTCTAGTTTCTGCTGTATAAAGCGACTTCCGTACTGGTCCGAGCTGGAGAGACAGACAGAACCATATTAGCATCACATCTGAACACAGCAATTTTACTATGTTGAAAATCCAAGGAGCATTACCTGAATTCGACCACATGACCTACAATATCTAACAGCTCAAAAGATCCGTTTTATTGGTCTTGAATTCCTCCAGCAGAGAAGAACCATAACCATTATCCATTAGACCATTCTCCGAATTCCATGATACCATAGATCCTCCAGTAGTGCTCCTCACCATGGATGGAATTCGAGTTATCCTCTCTCCTTGCCTGACATGGCCCTGAGGAGATGAGATAAAAGGGCTAGATGGTGGATTTGACAAATATGTCATTCCCATGCCAAATGCTGAGTCACTGCCATAAAGATTTGGCCTAAGGCCACCAGAATTGCCCAGGTATGGCATCCCATACTGTAGCTTCTGCTGAGCAAGTAACGATCCAAGATAAGCTTTTTGGTATCCAGGACTATCCAGGTACCCTGAACCAGCAAAGTTATTTCCTTGGAAAGGACTCATGCTTGCAGCTGCACCAAGGGGAAAGTCAGAGTTTGCCTGCAAGTATGGCGCGTGCATTGTTTCCATTGGTTGGCCCTGAAAACCGGATCCCCCTTGATTTGTAAGAAGGTTGACATATTCACCATCTGGACAGGAAAACACAGGTCAGAAAACAAGGGAACAAAATGGAAGAGGGGAGAGAGAGAGAGTACCAGCATTGAGTTGATTGTTCAGCATGGATGAACCTAAACAGCCTATATGAGTTTTTGTATGCCGTCCAGATACATCAATGTTGGAGTTATCACCATTCAGGTTCTGGTAGAGAGAAACAGATCCAGTTGGGCTCAGCAAAGATCCTTTCTTGTGGGCATTACTATGGGGTGACTGTATAGGAAACTTGCTCTTGCTATCAGCTGCCAGCTTAGTCATACTTGAATTATTGAAGTTACTGCTACCATTTGGAAAAACTGCATATTCCAGGGCATTTATCGACTCTTCATTTTGAGCTAACTTTTGCTGAGAAAATTGTCCATTCTCCTTTGGTACGTTAAAGAGAACATCCATTTGATCACCAAAGTTCTGGTAAACATGATTTTGCACTTCGGTTTCTAAATCAGTCATCTTGTTCCCAGAAAGGCTTAAGTTGGACATAGCAGATAGAGCTGCAGAAATGTCAGTACCATCATGATTATGTGAAGCAACGGATACACCTTCAACCTTTTTATCAGTGCTTCCCATCCTAACTCCAACAGGAGGAAGGCATGGGCTTGGAGTCCTCCGAATCAACTGAGGGTCAGGGGTGGTACTTCTTGTGATAGAGGAGCCAACTGCAGAAGCAAACGAATGAGAGGTTGAAGAACCTAAACTTTGGACCCTGACAAGACTGGGTGAAGTAGATCCAGGTCGCAAGTCATTCATGGATTCCGATCTACTGTGCAGTTGTGGTTTCAATGAACCAGTGTGTCTAATTAGATTTGGGCTCTCAAAAGCATCACGGCTATTAGAGCGTGAAAGATGACTAGCAGTAGCAGCAGGACAGCCAATATTTTCCTGTCATGGAAACCATTCCAAATGAGAAAACAAACAAGAAAACAGACACCTACATGCTGCAATAGACAAAGGTGATGCATCATAGTAGCAGCCTATCAGTATCTGTGCAAGAAGTTTAATATCGTATTATCTAGTAAAAAAATACAATCATTCTTTCATGAAACAAATTCAGGGATGAACATATCTCTGGTGGATCCCTAAGGTTATTAAACAAATCATGCATACCATCCCACATAGATCAATCTAGCAATAGCTATAACTATATAGGCAATGGACACCTTATGGTAATTTATTTCTATTTATATAGAGCATCTACTTCTACTCAAGTGTCAAGGTTTAAATATATTAATAAAAGCAAAATCAAAACCAACAAAGAAAGATTTTCCCAACCTGCAAGACATCAGCAAAGCTCTTGCGACGGGACCCAAGCCCACTGACATCTGACAACCCAATGAGTCCGTCAGTGCCTCTCCCAAGCCACTCGGATGATTGTTGACATGCGAACCCATTCCTTTCACCTCTGCCCATCCTATCATTAACCAGCAACTCCTCTCCACTACCATCACGTGCTCCTAGCTGCACCGAGAATAGCGAGCTTCCACTCCCTACGTCCGAGGGCCTCCTCCTATCCCCGATACCTCCAGACACAACCTGAAATCGCTGCGCCGCACGCCAATCTTCCTTTGACACCATCGGTGGTGGCAGCCTTGGATTGAGGTGCTCATTGGAATAGTAGTACGACAGGTATGCTGGGTGTGACCGTATCTCCTCCTCAGAGAGCATGTCACCACCGCCGCCGCCAATGCTGCTGCTTTCACCACCAAGGCTGTCGACATGAGTTGGCGCAGTATAGAAGAGGGCACCAATGGCAGTGCGAGCGCCCTGAACAGTGGGAGGAGCGCTGCCACTGCGGAACATGCTGAGCTCATCAGCAGACGCAGCGTGGTTCTGGTCCATCAATACTGCCTGCAGGTCACGCTCGAGGTCCTCAAAAGTGGGGCCAGCCGCCGCCGGAGACGGAGCCATGGCTGCAGCGCTGCCTCGTCACAATCTGCTTCCTTCCTTCTTGCCTTCCTTCCGACGCAAAGCCTGAACCAACACCAGGATACTGATCAACATGTATGGCACCAAATTTTGCAAGCAATTAAGGAGAAATCTGAAGCTATACAAGAACTGGATTAAAAGAACGATCAGAAACACCGTTGACAGAACCACGGCCTAGAAAACATAGGAAATCCCTCCAAGTCCAAGTTCTATTTAATAATTCTCTCTCTAGACAGTCAAAAACCCACTAAAAGTCCCACCTTTAAGGCAACTCCAGCACCAAGTTGCGGAAGCATCAAGAAACAAGCACTAGAAGGCACTAAAAAACACAAACTTTCTGACAAATCCAACCAGAACCCCGATTGAAACACCACGAAAAGAACCCAATCCACGGGAGGAAGCAATCAAGCATTCCCAAGCCCGAGGAAAAGAAATCACTAGAAAGAAACCATCACAGAAATCCCACCTCCTCTGAGGGGACTCGATCGAGCAGCGAAGAAGCCGCGATAAAATCACACCTTGAGAACAACTGCAGCGATTAAGCACACCCCCACGAGCGCCTTCAATCCACTACGGAATCGAAAGCGTCAGCCACCTTCCCATCCAAAGGAGTCCCACCTGTCGCCTCCGCAAACGGGGATTGGATTGGATTCAGCGGATGGATTCGGATGCGGAATTTCTCCGACAGAGGAGGATTTATTTAGGGTTTGGGGATTGGGGAATTCCTGGAATCGGCTGCGGCGCCGGAACCGGAATGGGACAGGATGAAGGAGCGAATCGGAAAGGAGGGTAGAAGAGAAGAAAGAGGCGGAAGCAGAAAGCGACGTGTGGCTTTTTCTTGGACCCGTTTAGCCACCTCTGGGCTCTGGCTCTGGACTGGAGACCGTCTCCTCCGTCCGATCGGAACCTGCACGAATCTCCTGGCATCACCGTACGCCTTCGAAGAACGGTTCAGGTCCAAGTTTTTAATCAAGGGACGAGCGACTAAAATCGAGATTCAGCTCACTGTCTGACTTAACCTAATCCCTGATCCTAACAAACTAGCGCTGCGTATCTCACGTTTGAAACAACATTTCGCAGATTTTTTTAAAATAATACATTTTTAAATAATTTTGCAAAATTAATACGCTGAAACAAAAAATTATAGAAATACACTAAGCTCTACTAATGTTTCTTTCAGCTAGGGACAGATGTCGCCATTTTAAATAGCAACAGGAGTCTCAATCCTGTCGACCAAATAAATCCACAACAAAATAATCCGTCGGTCAATTCAATCTGCGATAAAATAGACATTTGTCGAAATGGCGACCTATCGCCATTGCTTTCTGTCGCCAATTGAAATTGCGATAAAGTTGTATTTTTTGTAATTTTTTGTTTCGGCGTAATAATTTTGTAAAATTATTTTTAAAAAGGTATTATTTTAAAATTTTCACATTTCGCATGCCCATTTGTCTGTTGTCTCCTGTTGTCATCATGCGTTGCTTATTTTCACGAGAAACATAATCTCCATGAGTTGATTTGATGAACTATTGTCAAATCAAACCAACAGATCAGTGAAGGGGCGAGAAGTCTCTTTTTGAGGCTGTGTTTTTCAGAATTGCAGGGTGTAAAGAAATAAAGATAGTGCTTTGCTGTGGTTTTTAGAATCGCCAGACACAAGGAAGTGCTCAGGTAGCGATCATATTAAGAAATCATTAGATACAAAAAAGAAAGCATTCGCTATTGTTTGTGGTTGGAAAAGTTGTATATTCCTAGGCATCCAATATTAAAGCATGCAAGGACTAATTGAGCTTGTAAAAGGGAACCTGCTGCAACTTCTCCCAATTAAATACTCCTACCACTTAATTAGCACTCTCTTGGGTGTTGATTCAAGAGGGCTTATCTACGCAGCATTCAAACTGGGAGCATACTTATGCCAATTCTGAACAAAATGAACATATTTTTGGAAAGCCTAACATTTCAAGTTCTCCTTGTACTATCTTTGTATTTAAGTCAAATCACAATTGAGTAGTTTAGGGTAGACAGCATTGCACTGGAGCCACAGCACTCAACATGTACTCTGAAAGGTCATTGACTCATTATTATCATCTAATAACTAATGTAAAGGCTGGTCAGTACATGAGCATTAAGTCTTGCTTTGATTGAACAAATTCCAAATAATACACATGTATACGTCAAGGTCATCACAAGAACGCAACCACCAACAGCTATATTATGCCAATCCTCTAAATTCTAAAGAGGATTTCAAGTAGTGAAGCCCCTTTTTTCTTGATTCTTGAAGAACTCTGGGTGCCGTGGATGTAATATTGGCAATACATGACTAAAAATATAGCTCAATCTCTGACCAAGTGCTGGTAACTTGATGCTGCCTTAACTTTTCCCCATTTTGCCACACTGCAAGGTTGTCTTGTTGCAAATTCATCGTTGCGCTAAAAGACACAGTGGATCATTCCTCCTGCTCAACCATCCTGCGAACATCATCAATTACCAGCCAGGATTTGTGCGCACCAATCACCTCAGCCTGTTTCCGGGAGTCATTCCACAGCTGTACAGGACAAAAAACCAACCTCAGGATATACAATGGCGAGATGGAAACCATAAAGAAAGAAACAAGCTTAACTTGTACCTGTATAGCAGGCATCTTCTGCTCGAGCTCCGCATAACAGATCACAAACGTTGGACAAAATAAGGCATTAGTGTTTAGATTAATATATATAGTTGATACAGGACAAGATAACAATGAAGCCAAATACATAATGAGGGGATCATTGATACGGTACTCTATAACCAAAGCTAAATGATAAGGAACAGCACTTGGATCCAAGTTGTAGAAAGCCGGCAACTAACAACAAACTTTCCAGGGGCCCTAGAGGAAACTGTTTCCACCAAAACAGGGAAAGTAGCAGAGAAAAGGAGGTTTAGAAGTTTCTCCAAAAGAAAAACACAAAGAACGAAATGAGGTCTAGAAATGCCTTTGAATATTCTTTTACAATAAGAAGCATAACTGGGTGTAAAGAACAAAGTTTTATATTCATTATAATGAGACAAACACTGAAGAACCAATGTAGCACACGGCAAGACTTACTGTTACTCCCGCACGATTCACAAGTTTTTGTGGAACAGCATTGACATCGACACAGTAGAATCGAACTCTGCATCATAAGTACTGCTGGAGATCATCAATTTGTTAACAACTCCAGTTGTGCATACTGTGTCTAAGTCAAAAACAATCTCTAACCTTGGATAGTATTCTGCTGCCAACTTCTCTAGCTTAGGCTTCAAATATATACATTTTCTGCACCAACTTGCCATCCTACATATTGCAAAGGCTAAGTATGAATTCTGGTGTGAGACTGAAAGGCATTATGGGAAAATTTTGACAGTTACTACTTTGTTAGATGACTACTCGAAATACAATTTGACACCGGTAGTCTATACATCACATCAAGTATCATTTAATGCGTAAGAACTCACTGTTGAACCCGAAAAAAATGATTAAGCACATACATGAGGTAAACATTTGAGTACTCACACATCAGACAATCGTAATACCAAATTACCAATACAGAAACAACCTACTGGAAATAAAAACCACCAAAAGGGAAAGGTAGATCTAAGGGGGGAAACACTTACACACACAATCATACGCATTTTAGGTAACTAAAAGCAACTCTCGAATCAAATTCATCTGATCATTTCATGCAAGAGACCGATCGAGACCACTTCATCTAAGAAGTTAAGCTACACCGAGAACAATCACTTAATCCAAAAAATCAGGATGCAAACAGCCACCATATGAACAGATGATCCCTCTTTCATACAGGAAGAGTACTAAATTTCAGCTCACAAAATGACCATTTCATCCAAGAAACTAGACTTCCCAGTTCCGCAATAACCATTTCATCCAAGATCCTACATTAGTCATTCTATAATGGTCATTTTATCAAAGAAACAAATTTTATTGCTGTTAATAATCTAAATCAAAGAGTTACCAAAGAAGGACGATGGGGAGGTCGAGCTGCTGGGCCTCCGTGAGGGCCCGGTCCAGCTGCTGCTCGCTGCCGATCGGCTCCAACTCCACCCACGCCGGCTCCTCCTCATCATCCTTCACCCTCTCCTCGGCGGCGGCGGCGGCCGAAACCGCGCGGTGAAGCGCCGGATGCCCCGGAGGCAGCGAGATCGAGGCCCACCTAGAGGGCGATTTAGAGAGGAAGGCAAGGCGAGCTGAGGGAGGCCGGGCTCTAAGAAGGATACCACGGGACGGCGACGCCGCCGCTTCCCCGCCGTTTGCTGCGGCTGCGTAGGCGGAGGTAGTGGCCATTGCCGATGTGGGAACCAGGAGAAAATTGCATATATGCCCCAAAGTTAAGTGGCTCTCGTTATTTTCTTTTGAAGTTAGATGCGCCGTTATTTTTTTGCATAGTTTGTGTCTTTTTTTTTACCTTTTTTTACTTTTCTGGATTTTCTTTTTCTTTTCTAATTTCTTATCATTTAGAGAGGCATTTCTGACGTGTGAGGAACCTTCAAAAAAATTTCAAAGTTTTTCGTCATCGTTTGAAACATTTTTTGATCAGTTCAATTTTGCAAAAATTTCAGAAATTTCGAATTTTGGCCAAAATTTCATTAATAAAAGAACCGAATTTAAATTTTTCTTTTTGAATTTTGAATGATTTTGTCCAAAAAACTTTGAATTTTGAAGGTTCCTCACACATCGAAATGTCTCTAAATGATAAGAAATTAGAAAAGAAAAGAAAACCCGTAAAAGTAAAAAAGGTAAAAAACAAGGCACACAAACTATCGGGGCAAAATAACGAGGTCACTTAACTTCGGGGCAAAATAACGAGAGCCACTTAACTTTGGGGCATATATGCAATTCTCCCGGGAACCAGAAAGGTGCAGTTTTTCTTCCCCCTCTACTTTCTTTTTAGTTTGGTTTTTGACCTGCTGCCACGAACAAGCGAATTTTTCTTTGCCTATTGTTCTAGCACCAGGGTTAGCAATATCGTTTTGAGCTAGTTTGCAAAGTCAAATCAGTTTGGAAATTGCAGTCAAACCAGAGGCAGAATCGTCGAAAATGTCAAAAATCGACTGATATTGGGCGACCGATTTTTAGAAAAAATCGGCAGTGAATAAAAAATGCAAAAAAAAGAAAAAAAAGGAAATTGTAGAAAATGATGAAAAATTAGTAAAAAGCCAAAAAAACTCAAAAAATAAGGAAAATGTTAGATATGAATAAAAGACTATGGAAAAACACAATAAAATTATGGCATGACCTTTTCTAAGTACACATTCTGCAACAATAGCACAACTATAGAATTTGAAAAAATTTCGGCATGACCTTTGCTATATTTTAGATAATCTCAAATTGTGAAGTAGATATTTAGTAATAATATCTCAACAAATAATATTTCATTTCAATATATTCGCAAATCAATCCAACAAGTCCACATTTCATTAGCATAGCATATGATATTTGAATTCAACATTTCTCACCTCAAATGAATATTCGCACTTGGCATAGCTTCATCGGTCTTCCATTGTGACACACATACCATGTTGGACCTACATGAATGCTATGTTAGTAAAAATCGAGTTGCAATAAAATGAAATATACAAATAAAACAGTACCTTTGGGGCTACGGATGGTATTGTTAGGTGTACACTTGATTGGACATGTTGTACTCTTCTATGGACATCATCAGCAAACCTCATGTAGCTAGCAACTCCGCTTTATATTCATGCCAGATTTGCCCCATCCACAGGCTAATCATTTGCCATTGCTGGCATAACATGGCATAAAATTTAAGATCTTACCACTCATATACCCATTGAATGGGATATTGTGTACGAGAATCCAGGATGGCATAATCATATGGGCGATATGAGCCATAACTCTTTTGCGTCTCGACGACGCTGTATGAGCTACAACTACTTTGCGGTGCATCATGGCTGTGTCGATGGACCCTCCCTTGTTTGCAGTGGTCGTCCTATATGATTGTGGAGCCTATAATCTTTGTCCTATGTGGCATGAGTGTGCTAGAACTCCCTTGTAAATTGTATGGGAAGTTGTGCTTTTGAATAGGAAGTGAAAGGGATGGAAGCATCAGTACTGGACTAACTGTCGTCGTTGTCCGTCTTGGAGCTATTGTCAATGGATTCTTGGTACGGCGAACTCCGACGGTCTCCGGGAGTGCTATCAGTTGAGTTATCACTCCCTACGTATTGTTGCTGTTGTATAGAAAGCTTCTCTTTTCCTTTTGGGGAGCTCTCCTTTTTGTTTGCTCCCTCATCAGCATTGCTTGGTGCTTTCTCTTTCGCATATGAGTGTCACCTATTGTCTTGTCTGCCCATTTGAGAATGCTTGTAGCCCTAATATTCTTTCGCAATGCATTAGTGTTTACCGAATCTGCGATGAGGTGTGATGGGAGGGGGTGTCACTCTCTGTATCCTTCTCGTCAAGTAAATGGTCAGCATTATACCTCCCTTTTTCATCCACTGTCGAATTGGATTTTTTGCGTCGTATAGTGTAAGTGCCATAAGGCGCTGGAATGGATCGTCTTCGGGTGTGGACTTTTCACCTTCTTATTCTTCAATTCTGAATAGCAAGTTATAGTTAATGTACACCAACTTATAAAGTTTCTTGTAGGACAGACGGTTGTGAACTTTAGTGTGGATGAATGCGAATGTGCTCCAATTGCGCTCGCATTCGCTGGAAGAAGCGCAATGCAAAACGATGTGCCGAACTAACTGCTGGAGCATGAGCGTGAAGCTTTGAATGGTTGTACAACCATTAAGAGATTTTTCTAGCACTTTTAATGATAGAAATGTGGTCAGAGAACTCTCTAATATGCTTCAGCATCAAATTAATTGTGTTGGCCACACAAGGCTGCCACACAATGTTACAGTGCTCTCGTGCAATGAGCCTGCATGCCTTCTTATAATTGGCATCATTGTTCGTGACAATCTACAGAATATTCTTTAGACCCACCTCGTTGACCACTGAGGTAATATCCCGTGTCAACAAACAAAATAAAAATCTCTAGTACATCATATGTATTTCAAATAGATTTCAAAAGAGGAGCAATGAAAGTAAGTACCTTACGTAAGTTTGAGGAATACTGACTTTTGCCCGTCGCATCCACAAACTTGTGGAAGAACATAGTATCATTGCAGTATATCATAAAGTTGATATTGCTCATGCATGTCGACTCAGTCCAAGAATCGCACATAATTGTTATACCATACGTAAACCAATCCATCTTGAAATCATCTTTTCCCATATATCCGCTTCGTTAGCATCAAATATTTGCCTCTTTCACTGGGAGACGAGACACCCTTACTTGCAAATGAAATATAAGATGATCATGTGAGCTATTATTGGACGTACAACTTGATAAAAATTTGAAAGCTCACTTACCCTATTTTTGAGTTTCTTGGACGATGCTAACGAAGTAGGGATTATCTTCTTTTATCCCCCCGATACCAGCCGTTTGAAAAAATTTGGTCCAAATCAAGCCAATCGTCTGCTTCGCATTCCTCCCCTTCTGTGTCTAGCTCCCAGTGTCAATCCTTGTTTGCACAGGACCACAGGCTATACCAAGGTTGTAATCCCGCACAGTCAGTTTATCCCGTTGCAATAAACTCTGAAACATCATTAGCAACACACCGTCGCTCCCTCCTCTATCCCCTCTAGAGGTACCACTACCACCACCATGCTCATACTTACTGTCTGCCCGGCTGATAAATTTTGCCTCCGCCCTGGAGGCATCCATTGCATACTGCAGTTGGTCCTCCTCATTAGCACCACCCGTATACTTAGAATATACACTTCTTCTTAGTGAGGAATTGCCAGCTGCTGCTTTCTTCTTAAGTCTCTCCTCTCTCATTTCCTTCTTTTTGTCCTTTGTCTTATCTAGGTCACGCTAAAAGTACTCACAAATCTCTATTGGAATTTGACTGCAATGGACAACATTCGTACCACGCCCTACCAAGTGGTACTTCAATCAGGTTGCACCGCCTCCTTTTTTCTCTTGATGACAATACTTGCATCAAAAAACGATCCCATCTTACTTCCGTACTCCCACACAACATCGCCTGGTCTACTATCTACTAATACAAAACAACAAGAAGTTAGCTGACACAAAACATAAAGTTAATGTTAGTTCTTGCCAAAACTATATGTACATGCTAGCAATGAAATGCATTACATCAGTGAATGTTAGAAATTATATGTATATGTTACCAATAAAAGGCATTACATTAGTTCTTGCTAACAACTATACGTACATGCCAGCATCATTGAATGTTAATACAAAACACCAAGTTAATGTATGTGCTTGCCAACAACTGCTAATCCTAACACTATCCCTAACCACGCCATGTACTGTTAATCCTAACCTTAACCCTAATCCTAACACTAACCCTGTCCCTAACCCTGACTAACCCTGACTAACCCTAACCCTTAGTCACACTAACCCTAACCACATGGTATTGTGTTGTCCTCATCTATAATGAGTCAACATCTTCTGCCATTCACTCACAAACAACCCTAAGCACATGCTAATGAGACATAATCAGATGTCATTCATCACAAATAGTCAAAAATCAAAGCAAAACATCAAAAATAGTTTGGTTTTTGTTGAAAACCGATGATTTCTATCGATAATCATTGCGGCCGTAGAAGTGTCGACTTCCCCTTCAAATCGACTGATTTTCGACCCAATCCACTCGATTATCGAGCCCCGAACAACGATTTCCGCATATGTGGTGGCTGTATCTGGCCAAAGCTCTCTCGTTCTGGAAGGGAGGTTGGGGAATCAGGTGGCTAGTGTAATAATGTGGTCGGAATGACCAACTGCAACCTTAAAACCCCAGTGTTTTGTTAACAGGCCGAACCAGACTAGTTAGGCTAGTAATGTGGGCTCAAGCCTGCTACTGTTTTGGTTTTTTCATTGCCTTTTCAATTTTATATTTTTAATTTTGACTCAAATACATCTCCTAAATTTGTTTTTTTTTTGCAAAATTTTCATTCCAGATATCAAAAAGATATTAATACTAATTTTAGGACAATTTTTTGCAAATTTTTAAAAATTTTCAAATTTTGCAAATTTGAATTGAGCTGATTTGCCAACCGGTTTTTGAAGCTGAACTGGCTTGATACGCCTGATTTTTGCGATTTTCAGTCAAAAATCGACGATTTTGTTTACCCTATCTAGCACTAGTATTAGTCAAGCATTGCCTATTGTTCTTTGCCAAAATGTATCGCTGCAGGTGGGACTAGAATTAATAGAACGAAGAATAGAACTTTTTTAAAAATAATGTATTTGTATCGTTGTAGGTGGGATCAGAATTAACAGAATGAACAATAGAACTGTTTTAAAAAATAATATGTTTTAAAATATTTTTATAAAGATAATACCTCAAAAAAATGTCACAAAATAAAATGGCCACAGAAGACTTGTGTAACATCCCAAAATTTTAATAAAATAAAAATCAATATTTTGAAATTGAATATTATTATTTCTGTGTTTTCTTGGCGTTATTGATTTTTATTTGGAGTTCTTGGATTTTGTGTTGCAAGAAAAAGTAAACAAATGAGAAATAAGGAATGAAAAAAGAAAAAAGGCCAAGAAGCAAAAAGTAAAAATTTATAAAATTTGCCATGAGAACCCTGAGCATATAAGTAAATCATTTTGGCCATAAAATGAAA
This sequence comes from Guadua angustifolia, assembly GCA_036346375.1. Lineage (NCBI taxonomy): Eukaryota > Viridiplantae > Streptophyta > Magnoliopsida > Poales > Poaceae > Guadua > Guadua angustifolia. The sequence goes on from JAYEVE010000476.1 coordinate 21,613, forward strand.
TTTTATACATGAAGAAATGAAGGAATAAAATAGAGAGTCAACTTTTAAATCAAAACAATGCATTGTCAGAATTTATAAAATATTTATAAAACTCAAATGGAGCTGAAAAATTTATCATGAAAACTTCAATGCAATTTATACCTTTGGTTAAAATTTCATAAATTAATAATATAATTTAAGACTTTTCCAAAATTCAAAAACAGAAACCCTAAAAATCTGGAAATTGCAATGTCAGAATTTTTATAAAATAATGGTGCAACATTTTGACTTGAAAATTTTATAGAGACATTCTGAGACCAAATAATTTATAAAAACAAAGTTTCAAAAATAAATAATATCATTTAGACCCTTAATTAAATTGAAATCCGAATTGAGAAATCTGGGCAGTGCTCGCTGTCAGAATTTTCATTATTTATCCATAATGTATTTTAGTCCGAAAATTCTACCAAAGGTTTGTCACTACCATAAGACCATGGTCAAAAGTTTGATCGATTTATACGCTGATCTGGTAGCACAAGAAAATCCGGTTCTAGAACCGGCCGAGCTGGACCACTCCTTTTGGGTGCTAATCTCATCGACCGGTGGACCCAGGCCCATTAGTCATCGTCTTCCTCCTCCTGTTCATGCGACCGAAAGCGGAGGAATTCCCGAGTCCAGCAGAGCTAATCGAGCTCTGTTCAATGCATCTCTCGCCGAATTGTCACGTCCTCGGCGTCGGCCTCATCTCATCACGGTACCGCGATCAACGCCACGAAGCTCTCGCGCCATACCGCAGAAGCTAAGCCCGCCACTCGCCATTTTCTTTTTGTCGCTATGTGAAGCTCACAACCGAAAGTGAATCAACCAAGGCCGGCTCATCGCTCAATCTCTCAACCATATATATAGAGCATTGTGGTCATTGAGGCAATGCTTTCACTCCTCACCTTTCCTTCCTTTTCTCAAGCTAGCGCATGAAGTTCCCCTCATTTCGCCATTACCGAAAACTCCCAAGCTTAGAGCCGACATTAATTCGCAGGAAATAAGACTCCATTTCCAAATTATACGGATGCATCATCTACACCTCCTAAGGATCAGTAGCCCTCAAAAATACTTGATCTTCTTCATGCGAAATCGCTACTGCAACGGTCGCCTTCTTCCTCATTTCCAAAGCAGGTGGTAGCTCCCGGTGATTCTTCCGTTGAAGCGACCGCAGAAATGGACTCTGGTGACCCTTGGATACTCCAAGGTCTGCTGATTCAAGCCGAGTTGTCTTCGTCTTCTTCCGACCGAGCGCTTATTGCGCACAAGACCGCCTCATTGCTTGTATTGCTCGGAGACTCTTCCACGAATCAAGACCGCCTCCAGACTCTCTCTCGCCGAGCTCTTCCTCCCCGTCTCTGCCGCCTCACGGATCTTCGCCGAACACTGCCGCCATGCCCTAGCCTCCCCCTGTTTTGGGTCTCGACCATGGGGCCCTCTGGCACCGAACGTGAAGGCTCATGTAATCGTAAAAGGCGCTTCCTCGATTAAAAAGCGTATTTCATTATTTCATATGAATTCTCAAATCGGTTTAATATTCAACCATGAATATCTTTTGCAATTTAAATCAAAAGTTAGTGGAACAAATTTCTATATTCATTTAAAATCCATAAGAATTCAAATATTCAAAATTATTTAATTTTTGAACTACAGGAGAATTATTTAAATTAAACTTTGTTAACAGTCTTAATATGGTCTTTATGTTAAATTAGTGAACAATAAGGCAATAAATAATAATATAAATTTTTATATGATGTTAAGACCAGGATGAATTACGATCTGTAAAAATATTTGATTTTTGAGTTATAGAACAATTACTGAAATTTGAAATAACATAAACACACTATTATGGACATTATTATGTATATGGAAAAATATAATTCTTAAAATCATTAAATAAATTATTATGTGCCCTGGAACCATAAATAAACTCAAATATACAAAAGCATTTAAATATTAAACTCAGCTTAATTCATTTGCTTTATGATTACTAGTAAACCTTAATATGGCTACTAATGAAAATGAAAGTATAAAAGCTCATAAAATGAGGAAATAATTTGTATTAATCTCCTGAAAATACTAAGGACCCATGTATGTAAAAATATTTAAAGTGAAACTTATCTTGCATTCTTTGATGCAAGAAAGTGCAATCATCAGCAACGAATAAATAGTTAATCTACCAAGGTTAAGGCCAAAATAATGTAAAAATAGGTTTAAAACATTTCTAGGATGGTATTCTGCTAATGCCTGAAAAATGAATCAAAGATCATGTATGGTGTAGTTAGAAACTCAAAGCGAAGCTTACGGTTAAGGTTTCAAAATGATCATTTAGGCTATTTCAACAATAGATAAAATAACTCATTCAAATACTAAAATTGGTAAAATCAGTTTAGAAACACTGTACAAAGTTTATACTACCATATTCTGTAAAAAGAATCTTATTCCGTTAAGGTTTTCGCATTAATCTCATCAGATTAAAACCCTTAAATGATAACCTCTTGATTCACTTTTGGCCGATTTCGATAACGTCAACTTAACGATACCACTTAAGCCTTTTCAACAATGAATATAATGTTTCATCTAAATGCTAAAACATATGAAATTGACCCTGTAGCACTCCCCAAAGTATAGTCTACCCTAATACGAAAAGATAATCTCATTTCATCGTGATTCACATATTAATCTTAATAGCTTAATAACCCTAGTAATCACATTGCTTTGGGCCGTAATGCGAATGAATGAACTGTAGTTGCAATGAAGGAATCCGTAGTTAAGTTATTTTTATCACCAGAACCTTCTTAAATATCACATAAATAAAGTCAGTAGCCAAAATCAATAGATCTATCTTGCGTAAAGCTAATTCTAAGCAAAATCAATTAAAGATAAAGAACTAATCGCTCATAGTCCAATGTGATTGTTTAAGCATTTTCATTAACACGCATAAGCGACTCATCTAAATCTGAATTTAGTAAAGAATAGCCTAGAATTGATCTTTAAAATATGATCTGTAGTAATCTAAGAAAATATTCTTTCTTCACCTTGCTTTGAATCCAAAATCCTAATAGAGCAAAACTCATAAGTAATGCGAATTGGCAGAACTCATATTGTGAATAGTGAATCAATGGAACTTACAACTAATGATTAATTCTATTAATCCAAACAATCTTTGCATTTTGAATTTGTAAAATAAGATTAATAAATTCATTAAGAGCAACCCCTAATTCTTGTGAAGAGTTTATTTGTTCTTGTTATCTATTTCTTTTACTCTTATTGAAGTTTATTATTGCTTTGTTTCAGTTGATCGACGTGTAGAACCCGACGTCTCTAGCTTAAATGTCGTCATCGTCACCGCAATCCTCGTCTTCGTCGAAATCGGTGATTAAGCAAGGCAAGCATCCTTTGACCATATTGAACCCAAATATTTTATATTCCTTTTGTGCATCAAATAATTTTATGCATGCGTTTACTTTATGTAAATTTGCTATTTTGTGGATTGGGTAGTTATACCTGTTGTCTTGTGAATCTCCTTTGATGATTATGAACATGTGAACCTTGATAACCTTAGATTAAGGTTAGGCGTTACTTAATGTCATCCTGGTTATATGCGTTCATATTATTCATGCTTAGCCATGCTTTAGAATCAATGATATACATGATCAAAGCAACATTTGTTTCCTGAAAACCTTGGAAATAGCACTGTTGGTTGTGGGTATTTTGATTAAAAACCCAAAAGAAAACTATGTGTTGATGCGGGCGATTATTGGCAATAGCCGGTTGTGCATTAAAGGAACCGCACGTAGTGTAGGGTGAAGTGTCGCCCGTGTCACAACTAAGGACCGAACATCGTGTAGCTTGATCCGAGATTTCCGTACAAACCACAAGGGTGAGGATGGGTTAGCCATAGCTTGTTATGTATTTAGACATGGCTTTGCTCATTGGTGGCGGAGCTAGCGGAGGCATTCCGATCTGGATTGCTTGTGAGGGCTTCCATGCGATTCAGATGGGTAATCGCCTTTGGCCGATTACAGCAGTGTCACGCCTTGCCATGGACAGAGACGTGGTGTTGGGTGTGATAAATGTGGATCCACGGCTTGGGTGAGTGTCTCTTTTGTAGGCGAGGTTAACGCCCCGGTGGTGTAAAGTCATGTCTAGATATGTAACGACTATGTATGATCGCTTTGGCGAACAATTGTTCTATTGAGGCGTGTGTGAAATGTTCTCGCAAAAGGTGGATCATTCCTTGTGGGTACAGCTTGTACACCTCTGCAGAGTTTAAATCTAATTGATTAGCCGCACCGCGGTCATGGGTGTCTTGGTGAATTCTGCTTGAGTTAAATGTTTTATTATTTTCAAAAGGGTTGGTTTCTTTTGTTTTGGCAATCGTGCTTTATGTCGAAAGGTCGACATTGATGGATTTCGTGAATTGATGATTAAATCGCTCACGTCATGGAGGACTGTGAGTGTTATTTATACTTTACTTATTTGTTATCAATCAAATGCTCTTATCAATTCCGTTTGCAAATAACTCGATTTACAAATGAAATTCGCTTTATGCAAATTAAGCTGTAGTAGCCTTTCCTTTGAAATGGCTTTGCATGTATTATAGGTTTGCTCAAGTCTTCTTTGAGTACGTAAAGTACTCACCCTTGCCTAATTATATGTAGGTGGTTGTGGTAGCGGCCGAGTCTCTTTTAAATCATGAGTTGCGGATTTTCTTCGTCGTGTTCTATCTAGAGTTTATGCTCAGTCGGGTTACTTCAGGGAATGGATGGGTACACTACAAGGCTTACTTCTTTCGCCGCTATATTTCTCTAAGTTGTAATATTATTTGTATAATTGTTTCCGCTTAATTATTAAAATGTATGGTTGTGATTTCCAATTGTTGTAAACATGTGAGTGCTAGCTCTTGATCCGAGGAATAGCACAAGAATCACATGGAGGTTCTGTTAAATCGAGCAGGGTCTCACAACTTGTTGCCAATTCGTTAACGACAGAGTTTCTGTTACTGATTGAATTGACCAATGGATTATTTTGTTGTGGATTCATTTGGTCGATAGAATCTGGAGCTGTTGCCAATTCATCTGGTGATAGAGTTATATTTTTGTAATTGTTTAGGGTATTTTTTTGTAAAATTATTTAAAATGTATTATTTTAAAACTTCCTTCCCAAAGTTTCAATCCCATAATGTGCCATTTTCACACGTCAAATTATGATATAAATATTCCGGTTAACTTTTCAATTCAACATTTCAACACACAAACTAAAAGTCTCTTCTGCAAGTTTGGATTCTTTCCATCTATCCTGCAACTAAGTTACCAGTGTCCTTCGTTTCTACAGTTTACTTAATAATCAGTCTCAGACTCTCAGTTGAGAGTTCAAATCCATGACAAGCTCACAACTCACAAAAGTTGCAAGAAAAAATATCCATTCTATCAAGTGACATAGTTAAGGATACTTCAAAATCATTTCATTGGACCATAGTTACCAGAAATAGAGTTTGTCCGACTCGCGGTACGGGATTTGGGTTAGCGATTCACCACTTTTTCTTCCAAGTTCAACAACAAACATGAATCTCATACTCTAAACTGATTCAAGTTCGATGAATCTGGTTCGCGATTCGCGGGGTTTACAGCGAATCCAATAACTATGCATCGGACCCTGGCTAGTCAAAATACATCTACATGTGTCAGCATAATCTCCAGTACAGAGCTGGTGCCTTCTGGTACTAGGTGCAAAGAGCTATCTAGATATGTACATTTCACCATGAGCACATAACAGGCTAGAATTGTCCTTTGAGCTTCTAGACGAAACAGGGCACAAAGTAAAATCTTACTGATGGTAAGCATAGTAGTGCCAGTATTGGTGAATCTAGATATAAAATGAAATAACCATGTGGCGTGTCAAAGGATGTAACGGACCGCCCTTTTCAGGGGGTGCATATAAATATCTTTGCAGCTACCCAGGAATTTAGCTGTAGATAACCAAGTGTACATTGCCAGCTAAGAAGCAAAAGCGAACATTTTCATAGATGAAATATGGGCCTAACGGCCAGAGTTTTACAAAGGGTGCAGCTAGCACCTGATACATTACCCAAAACTTCCACAGGAAAGGCTCGAGCAGATAGATCTCCTTCCAAAACCAAATAACATCGCCATCTACGTTCTTCCGAGACTTGCAGCTTCATTGAATTCTAAAAGGGGGAGTAGGAGCAAGGGTGAGTACACAACCGTACTCAACAAACCACATGGAAATTCTGAATATTACATGCAAGGAGATTGCAAGGAATTGGCGCTAAGTTTAATTATTTAGCGGATGCATATCCTAGAACTTAATTTATACATACATTACATTTGAAACACAAATCATAAACAACATCATCATCATCATCATACCTCAATTATTAACAAAATCCTGATTACGATAATCAAGTTTTAATTAAAACTACTCAAGCTCAGTTACCGGAATCACCCAAAATTAACCCAGCTTCATTAACCGGAAGCACGGCGTATTCGAATACCATTTGTTTCACTCTGCAGAGCTACTCAACTTTACCCACAAGATATCCACGGTCGTTGGTGCCACACGTGAGTAACATGCAACTTTTATGCATGCGGCCGGACCGAGATGAACATAACCTTTCATTGAATTTCCCCTCTTTAGCTCCTACCCAGTAGGCGGTGTACATCCCCAGTTTTCCAGCGGCCCACTTGGCCAAAGTGAAACCTACTCGTGCTGATCAACTGAGGAATCCTACTGTTGTGTAAACTGCCGAATGGCCGCACCATTCCGTTTCACCCCCAATCGCAAATGCTACCTATTCTTCCTACAAAGAATAGGGGTCCTCCTGTAGGTATTCCAAGGGGAAAGACAATATACCGAGCTACGTGGATCAAGCCAACAGAATTGACCGACCCACTTGTGGTTGAGAGAGAACTAAGTTATTTACTTTGCTCAAGGGGTTGATCCTTAAATGCCGAAGACCAACCCAACACACAAAACAACACCAGTACGGTCCACTGTACCCAACACAAACACCTTGGGCATGGTCATCAGTTGGGGGCTGGGCCACAACCACCTTCCGTGATCCCCCCAGGTGACCCCCCAACTGTAGCAGTTTTAAAAAAATAGGCCCCAAATCGATATTCGAGGTTTTTGAGTAATTAAATAAAAGTAAAGATTATAGTTTTATCTATCCTACGTGGTTCATTTCATGATAATCTAGGGTTGACAAATGATTATGGCGTAATCAACAGGGTTTTAATCAAGGGGTGGGTTTTACCTAATCATGTCATTCCAAATTAATCCTTTTTAAATTGCTACTCTATTTACAAGCAAGTGCAATTAACTACATCTAAATATACAGTAAATATACGGAAAATGGGATTCAACATGATCAAGGAGTGTGGCTTGCCTTGCGGAGTTGAGGGTTCGCCTAGCGAGACGTAGTCGACGTCGAGTCTGTACTTGAATTGCTCCGGCTCCTGGTACAGCTCCAACGTCTGCTCTTGCTCCGGGATTCGCTCCAACGTCGGATATAGCGCGAAAAAGCGAAACCAATAACTAAACGAACAAATAATAAAAGAAAACAAAAACGGAAAAAGGAACGAGAGAAAAAATGGCCGGAATAAGGCTCAAGGGTATTTTTGGAATTTTTGGACTTGGTTTGGCAAAACGGAGGTCATTTTTGGACTCAGCGGCTCGAACGGATCAAGAATATATATTTTTGGCTATTTTTGGATTTTTGGGAATATTTGGAGAATTTTCTGGAATTTAAAAACTAATTTTCGGATTTTAAACGAATTAAAATCCAAAAGGAAATTGGAAAGGAGTACTGTGCTTGTCCGCACAGTAGCTCGCGATTTCGGCCCATGGACGCGAGCGCGAGGCCACAGCGCGGCCCACGGGCGCAGGCTGGCCCAGGCGCGGGCGGGTGGCTGACAGCTGGGGCCAGGCGCACAGGGACGGAGAGGAGAGGCTGGCGCGTGGGGACCGCATGGCAGCGACGGGAAAACAGGGGTGGGCGAGCGGCGGGGAAATCGCGCCGGATTCGGAGAAGGCAACCGGCGATATGGCGCACGGCGGCTCGGAAAAGAGAAAGAAATGGTGGCGGAGAGGTAGGAGCTCACGGCGAGTCTGGCGGCGGCGGAAATTTGGTGGAAGAGAAAGGGAAACGGCGTTGCGACGGCGGGGCACCGGAAATGGGGAAGAGAGTGGGGGCGCGGCGCGGGGAGAGCACCGGAGGGAGAATGGGTAACCGGGGGAGGAAGGAGTGAGCTCTGCGGGCTCGGGGCAATGAAAATGGGGAGGGATTGGGGCTATTTATAGCCGGAGGGGGAAGGAAAGAGAGAGCGGCGAGGGGAGAGAGAATGGCGCAAAAATTCAACGGCGAGGACGGCGTGCGTCATGGTGAGCTTAGCGGAGGGAATGGAACGGGCGCGGCATCGTGCGGAGCGGTTGGCCGACGGGACCAGATGGGCAGGGGCACGGATTTGCGCGCGAGGGGAAGCTCGGTCCGGGAGGAGAAAAGGGCGTGCGTCATGGCGACGGGAGGAGGACGCGACGGGAGCAGGTGAGCGGGGTAAAGCCGAGGCGGACGGGACGGCGGTGTTGACGAACGGCGCCGGGGACGACAATCGGACCGGGCGGAAGGGCGGGGTGATGCGACAAGGCGTGGCAGCGGGATTCTTGGTGGCGAGACGGGGGACGTGACGGGGAGTAGGCGGAGCAGGTGAGTGATGGCGAGGCGTTGAAATTTGGCGCGGCAAGGGCGACGGGATAGCTGAGTGAGCGCACGGGCGAAGCCACGTTCTGACCGGGTGCAAAGCAGGCGCGACGAAGAAGGAGACGGGGAGGAAGAAGGCCGCGCGGGCGGGCTGAGGAAATTCGGGCCAGCGTGGGGAAAATTTCGGACCGGGCGAAGAAGATGTGGGCCGGAGGGAAAAATGGACCGGCCGAGGGGAAAAAGGTCGGGCCGGGGCAAATGGAATTCAAAGTGGGCCGGAGGAAAGAAAAAGAGAGGCGGACCGAGCGGCGCGGGAGAAAATTTTGGTCGCGAGGAATAAAACGGGCGTGGCCGAGGAAAATGATACCGGCCGGAGGGAGAACTTGGGCCGGAAGAAATTTGGCTGAACCGAAAAGGGGAAGCGGCCGGAAAAGGAAATGGCCGAAATGGGAAGACGAATTTTTGCGGGAATTTCCGAAAAGGGAGAAAGGAGGGGCTGAAGAAAAACGAGTGACCGAGCGGGGAAAGAATTTGGTTCGGGCCGAAAGAAAACGAATCGGGCGGGAAAAAAAAACAATCCGGGCCGAAGCGAGGAAAAAGAAATGGGTCAAGCCGAAAAATGGGGAAAGTTTCTGAATGCGGGAGGCGGCCGAAAAGAATTTTCCTGAAAGGGAAAGAAAACAAAACAAGTCGAATAAAATTCAAATAAAACCGGAAAATTCGAGTAAAACCCGAATAAAATAACTAAATCAAATTTTGAAATTTTTCGGGGTGTTTCAGGATAATGGCATGGTATCTCGACAATGGGTTAAACATTACTAACAGTGTATGTAGCAGGAAAGAGATTGTTGATTAGTGAGCTTGATTCAAAACAATGGTCAGTGCACTTACATGGACGATCTTCACATAAAAATATCAAAGTCATGCTCTGTTTGAAAGAGATCACACAGAAATATCACCTGAAATATATTTTGATGCAATTGTGAAAAATCCTCGGTGAAAGTGTGACAATTTTCGTCCAGCATAGTCACTTACGAAAGAATAAAGAGACCCTATGGTTGCATTTAGGACACAGATGATGAAGGCTTTGTAGTTTGCATAGCCCACACAGTTGTTAATCCAGACACAGTGGTGATCCTGCCATTGAAACCATTACCAAGCATTTTAAACACAGCTTCATTTTTGCAATTAACAGAATCACCACCGACAAACCTAATAGCACCTACCATATTCGGAACACACATTTTGCCAAGCTTGCAATGGTGAGTTCGAGCAGGCTTGTACATCAACACTTATCACAATAACCTGATTTCAGCCCCTGTTGGAACCAAATAATGAGTAAATTCTCAGGGTCTTCTCCAATATTCAGTATTTCGGTGCTCCTAAATTTACCACTGGGGCAAACGATTACTAGCAGCTACCACTGCTGAGTCCAAGGAGTTGTAATTGTGCGTGGTGAGTGGCGACACGATGAAATCAAGAAAAACATGTAATTGCTACTCCATATATATACAAGGTTCACATTTAGTTCAATGTGATAGGTAGACGGCTGATCTACTGGGAGATGGATTCCACGTAAGATTGGATTAATGATGGAAAATTTACGTCAGTTTGCACTTCGAAATGCAGCAACTGAATCAAGCATCGCAACTTCCGAGAAACAAATACATCCATAGCCCCTCCAACTCCAAAAGAAAAGCACCTAAATTCCAAGAAAATGGATGTATTTGTCCCCGCGGGTCCTCGTCGTCAGGGGAGAAGGCGGATGATACGGAGCCGGGATCCGCAGCCGCCGCGACCATAGCCGGTGAGGCCGTGGCGACCGCCCCTTCTCTACTTGATGCAATTGATAAAATACTTCGTAATATCTCATTGATATGTAGACCCTAATAGTACATGTAAGTAAGGATATTTTATTAATGCATCCTTTTCGGAGCTTTCGCGGGGCCTCTTTCCTCGACACCTCTTAGGTTATTTGTATATGGGCCGTCAATGTTTACACTGATCGGCCGGGCTTTGCAGGAGCTTACCATTCTTCTTAGCCTCTTGGGCTGAATGGGTAGTAATTGCCCAAATCCACGCGGAATTTAGTTCCCGGCCCATCCAAACTCTGCCTTAACTGCATGGCACTCAAAGACCCGCGATCGCAATTCGTGGGCATTTTGAAGGGCCGTTGGCACAATAGAAGGCCCAGGACGAAACGGAAAGAGTAGAGGTGGTGTATTTCATAATGTACCCTCAAATTACGTTGTATTATCATTTATACCCTGATCGCAGAATGTACGCGGTCATAGGAGCCGTTCGATCAAATACGCACGCTCAGATCAAAGAGGAACAACGTGGGGATATCTGCATAATGGTCCCTCGAGTTCCCGCATATAATATATATCACCTTACGCCTTGCGACGACCTTGGGGAGATGATGTTGCGGCGGATGGCGGCGAGCCGGCGAATCCCTAGCGACTGGCGGCGGCCGCTTGAGGGACGAGCAAGCTCTAGCTCGCCACTCCATTCTTGGTTTGGTACGTACGACGATCAACTCCCGAATCCCGATGCGCAAATTTAATTTACCTGTGTTCTTTCGTCATCTCGTCGATCGAACCGTCTCGCCCAATTCTACATTAAGGCGTCTTATAATATGTCATGCGTATGCGCAAACGAAATCGAAATCGGGTTTAATCGAGAAGCGGTCCCTGCGATTAGTTTCCATTTTGCCAGTATTCCGAGTTGTACTGCATCCCCATCACAGAGCTACTAGCTCTTCCGCGGTGACCTTCATCGAATTCGAACTCGTAGCAAACCAGAGTTTTGTCTGAAACTCCTAATTTCCTGAGTTTGGCAAGCTCAATATGGCATGCTAAGGGAATTGCATTTCAAGAATTTCTTTTAGCAATATACTTGCTGAGAATTTCGTATTGTTTGGAGGGCGCATAATCTTAAATTTGCAAGTCTTTGAGGAAAATGCACTCCAATTCAAAGATGATATCTGTCCGAGATGGAAATACCACCAATCGAACTAAGAAAAGTTTCAAAAAATTCTGAAAAAAATCATGGATGTACATCTCATCTTACCCCATCTACATATAAAATTTCATGATCAAATTCGTCCTATGTTAAGAGTAATAAAAAAGACAAATTTCTGACAAACTTGAATAGATCAAATGCACCCCAAATTTGTCTTTTTTGTAACTTCTAGCATAGGACAAATTTGATCATGAAATTTTATATGTAGATGGGATAAGATGAGATGTAAATCCATGCTTTTTTTCAGAATTTTTTGAAACTTTTCATAGTTGGATTGCATCGAAATGTTGATTGCACTGGATATACCCCCTGATTTTTAACACTTACTTGTTTTTTTTTAATAGGATATCTGTCCGAAATGTAAATCCCACCATGATACCAGAATAGCTTAAACATCGTATCGCTCCATACCACCACAGATCGATGAACTTCACCTGGTCACTTTATATAAAACTAATTAAAGTTGACGATGCCTCGGACAGACGGAACAGCACACACTGCAAATTACAAACCACATGAAAAAAAAATGAGTGAATTGTAGTCTCCACCTCTAGAATTACTCAGGTTGTACAACCACACGGAGTTAAGCTATCTCTAGCTGCATAAATACACCAGTTTGGCAGTCACATAGATACCCTATTGCACTTTGCACTGCCCTTCAACCCAACCGAGTTGGACCAGGAATCCTGATTACACTTGTCTCCTTGAACAAATCAAACTAAAAATGGTTTTAGATTCTGTTGACGTGTATTGGAAGGCGCAAAAGCTGTCTTGACTCGCCAGTGATTGCAAATTGGAGTGCTAGCTAGTAAATGGAAAATCTTGTTTGTACCGCTAGTAGTGAACTAGGGAAGTAGTACTAGCTAGCACTGGTAGTATAATACACAGTGTCAGAGTGTCCTTAGAATAAATTGCTTTTGGACCAAACTAAGCAATGACTTGGCTAGGGAACCTACTACAGTGTTATATAGATTTATTTTTGTTTTGTTCAACTTTGATTTGATGCAACAACTAGAGCAAGGAACAAAACAGATAGACATCGTCTTCAATCAGGAATGTGTCACGTAGTTAGTTGCCTGACTTTTCTAAACTCCTCACAAGATCGAATTATAGAGTATGATGCAACAGAAAAGAAAGGTAACAGGAGAATGAAAGATCAACGACGTCTCATTCAGCTAGCAATGCGGGTGCAAACAAAACCGGCTGAAGAAAATTCAGAGAAAGCACTAGTATTGCTATTAAGTCATCACATCCCATTAGTTGTTTCACAAATATATGATCAACAAATTACATGCCATGTGAGGTCTTTAATTCATTTATATAGATATAAGATAATCTTGCTTCTAATTAATTAGCTGTATTAGCACTATACATATGTATATCACAATCGTGCGATGGCATTTGCTCTAGTTAATTACTAGTAATAGTAAGCAAAATATACAGTATGCATGCTGCTATTCATTTCTACCGAGCTGCATTTTGTCCGATCGACCATAGATATGCATGTAGCAGGCACGGCACGACACTTGAATTAATTATACTGCGTATGGGCATGTAGAGAAACGAAACATGAGTGATTCCAGGACATGAACAGTTACAGTACTGCTTTCTCCATGACCTGCGCCAAATCTAGTACCACAGATCTCTTCTCAAAACAAATCTAGTACCAGATTCACGCATGTACAATAATGCACATGATGTTGCTATGCCATTGCTACCTTTTCTCTCACAACACTGGTACCAACTAACGCGGCTATTGCGACCGAATGAAATATATATGTTGAGAGGAAGTCAAAATGGGGCATTATGGGGTCTAGGCACCATGATTTCAAATGCACGAATTCAGGCCATATTCGAGTATATTTTTCAAAAATTCCAGTTGTAGGGTATATACCTATCTTTAACAATTCATATGAAACACATACCTTTTAAAAAAATATACTCAAATTCAAAGATTTTGAACGAGTTTGGATTACATGCTTTGAGGATTTATATATAAAATCAACATACACCTACAACCAAACTATCAAAAAAAAGGAAACTCTAGTTTGAATTTCAGTTCAAACTTGTTTGAATTAGTTAGTAAACTAGTTAAACTCAGTATCCTAAAAATTTCAAAAAATTTCATATGAAAATACATATAGAAAATATCATTTTTAGATCATGGTGCCTAGACAATCAGGCACCATAGGCCATACGAATATGAGAGGTTTTCACTAAATATGTTGCCATATATATACACAGAGAGAGAGATGTACACAGGTGTATATATAAGCAAGAGAATTAAACATCATCATCCAATATGAATGTGAATCCATCATGCACATAAACGCTATTCCATTCATCCATCCGGCCATCGTTCAGAAAATGTTCAGAATTCAGATCAAATCAGAGTGGGATCAAAATCAGGCTAGCTTTAGCTGCCGAGGAGAAGAGGAAGAGAAGAGAAAGAAAGCAGCGGGTGGCTGGGGTGTGGGGGCCGGGAGAGCAGCAGAGTGGCAGAGACGGCACCAGTGAGTGTGGTGACTCGTGAAAGTGTGAGGGGATGGGGCCCACCTGCATTGGGCTCAATGGGATCGGTACTAGGTTGTTGCCCACATCACGGGCACCCGGGACCCACCGCCACCGCAACACACGCTCCCATCCATCCATTACGCAGCGCCTCCCTTTCAGTTCTATCCTGCCATCGCTTTAATTTCTTCCTTGTTCTTTCGGATTCAGCTCTCCCTCCTACGTGAAAATGATTTCGTAACGCTTCTTTTCTTTGCATGACAAAAATCACTATAGGCATAATTTTGCCTCTAACCTCGTCAAATTTATCGGTGAGCCGGCCACATGTATATAGCCGTGTTGTTTTTCTTAAAAAAAAATTCAGAGAGACGCTCGGTTTAAATTAGAGAGACGGAAGATCACCTACCCTACATATATACGACTTAATATGAATAATAAGATAGACAGATGAGGCTATTGACCAAGAGTTTCACTTATATGTGCAAGTGTCAGAAGTCTATAGCTGGCAAATATTTCACCAACCATGTTGCTTGATTATACGTGTTTCTGTTCTAGTCTCACATCAATCTCTATAGCGACACGTTTTTCCATGGGTTTTTGTCCTTAACTCCTTGTACGACTCCTTGTACATCGTTTATGTTTCAACTCGCATCAATCTTTATAGCGGTACGTCGTACTACACAATATTGTCTTATGGTATCTTGTACGACTAGATCTAGAAGTTTCAAACTTTTTCAACTTTTGTGTGCAAAATTAATATTTCAGCAAGAAACCCAAAACTTTCTCTTAGCCATTCGGATTGGAGGAGCTAGGTCATCCTAGATATAGATAGTCCTAGGCAGAAACACGCCCCTAGTTTTTACCCTTTGTGGGTCAAGAAGCTAGCTAGAGAAGTAGATGGATGCAACGCAATCATATGTACGCAACCACATACCCAATAGTAGCTAAACTAAAGGATTCGTTTCTCTTTCTTTCTCCTCGTACCGTCCTTTGTTTGATTGCAATAAACAAATTATTCATTCGATGTGTGGTGATTCCGGTGGGCGTTGGAACCGAGGTTAATTCTTTAGGACCTTAACCTTTGCAACTTTTAAGGTTTTGTTCCTTCTCTAGTCTTTCTCTCATGCACCAATGACCAATTACTAATTAAATGTTGCTTAATTTTGGTACAACTAAACCCATGCGTTGTGTCCTAACTTTGCTACTAATGTTTAGGAATAACAACTTCTTTTGCTTAGGAACTTCTCTCTTTTTGCTTCTTAATTTGTCATCCTAAAGCTAAGTTAATTAGCTAGCTAGCTCCTTTATTCCTTGTCTATGTGATGCGTCCAGCGCCCCAATTGACTATGTTTGGAAGAGGAATCGTCTCTACATTTTAGAATGCAAGGTTGCCTTTCAGGTGGAGTTCTCTCCCTTTTTTTCAATAATTAGGACAACAAAAGTTTATAAGAAAGAAGATGCAATGCAAGGCTGAATAACACTAATTAACTAATGAGTAAATTTCACAAAACTATATATTTCTTTTACAAACTATCAGAAAACTACATGTGTTAGCCTCTATTTCACAAAACTATAAATTTTAAAAGAACTTATATCACAAAACTATAAATTTTCTACAAATTTTAGAATTGATTGTTTCTTGTAACAAGTCTAACAGTACAGGCCCACATGGCAATCTCACAAGCCTCCATTTCCTGTTTCACTCACGCGTGAGGCTGCCATAGAGGCCTACACTGTCAAACGTGTTATAAAAAGGTCAATTTTAAAACACGTAGTTTTGTGGTACAAGTTATCCTAAAATCTGTAGTTTTGTGAAATAGAAGCTAAAACATGTAATTTTTGATAATTTGTACAAAAAATCTGTAATTTTGTGAAATTTACTCTTAAGTAATTCATGCATGAAGGTACAAGCACTGCATATATATAGCAATCAACTCGATCATCTTCTAGAGTAATGATCTAGCTAGCTCTTATAAGAGTTTGTAAGATTTCTCCTATTCCAAAGAGAACCAGAAGGGATGCAAGGGATTTATGGGAATAATAGGTGAGCATATATCAGCATGCATGAACGTGTAAACAATCATAAGCAGAGGGGGTGGGGTGGGGGGGGGGGGGAAACAATAAATTAATTTATAAATAACCAAAAACCTTAACGCGTCATGCATGCACGCGTAACTCCAAGCTAGGTTTAACCTTTCGATTGTGAGAAGAACACCGATCCAAGATAGAACATAATATGTACATTATATATACGACTGCACATGCCAACAACTAGCTAGCTGGTAGATGGATACTGCTAAATTTTTAGGGTTTACTGATCCTAAACTAATTAATCACGAAAAACTCCATAATTTATAAAAAGAAGTTACCTTAATTAAGCCACATGCATGCTTCTACAATATGGAATTTTCCTGATAGTTAATACATGAAAATTGTCCTAAAACACACTAAAACCCCGTATACATGAAAATTGTCCTAAAACACACTAATACGTACGCTTCTACAATATGTAGTACGTATCTATTGACCACACATTGTCTTAATGAAGTCTTGTTTTGCAGTGCAATGCTTGTTAATTTGGACTTCTTTTGCAGTGTAACAGCCATCCTTGGGGTATATTTGGAGGTAAATACTAGTAAATTATATACACTCCTTAGAAGCCACCTACCTGAGATAAAGTTTAGGAATCTTTCGGGAGAGGAGGCAGGCTAGATGCTAGATTTATATTTTTCGTCGTGGATCACTAAACTAATCAGTGTCCTCGTGATCGATCCCTGCAAGAAATCAAATCATATTCGATCCGTACAGTTCTTTACATAATCTAGTTTTAGTGTCCAATGTTTGCTTTATGATCATCAATCCAGAGTACCAAAACTTTTGATGTCATCCATGTACACTTATCCACCAAACCAGCAAAAGTGACCCCAAACGAGCTACGTACATTTCACCTTATTCGGAGCTAACCTTAATCAATTAGATGATCGAGTTGAGTTTTTTTAGTAGATAGGATGTTCATTTTGATACGAAAATGAGTTGATTTAGTAACTGTGTATACTTCAGATTAATCACATGAGCTTGTTAATTTGCATGTAGTACAATATAAGAATTTTAATTAAATGGCCACAAAATACTACCTTTCCTATTATTGGAGAGATTGGCGCCTCCACGTCCGTTTGAGCCGAGTCGGCTCGGCTAGTCGGCCAATCGACTCAAAAATATTTTTCGCAAATTGGTCCTTTTGAAAATTACGAACAGGTCCTTCGCGATTTTCTGAGAGAGGAAGATTTATTTCTCTAAATTCGCGTTTAGGTCCCTCGTGCGCTATTTTACGAAAAGAACCTCCCGTTAGATTTAAATCGCGAACAAGCCCTTTTCTAATTTTTCAGGATAGCGGATAGGTCCAAAAACGTAACATTCAGGTCCTTACTCTTTACGTCTAGGTCCTTTCTCCGTTTTTCCGGAAAAATATTTTGTCACTAGAAATACGTGCACCTCCGTTTTCCGGAAAAAATGTTTTTGTTCTCCGTTTTCTAAAAAATATTTTGTCACTAGAAATACGTAATGCATCGCTTTTTCCATAAAAATGTTTTTGTCACTAGAAATACGTGCACTCTGTCTCTAGACTTTTTCCCCACCTCGATTTCCTATATCGAACTCTAATATTTTTTTAAGCATATATTATTACTCTACGAACGCGTCGGTCTCTGATATTTTTTAAAACATGTTAAGTTCGACAAAAGAAAGTTGTCAACTCTAATGTTTTCAAGATAATTCGTCGAAGGAGATATTTCTACAACTCTATCTCTCTATTTTTTCCCCATTTCAATGATTCAAAAAAAAAACATCACCGGAAAAAAAGAAAATTTTCTTCTGAAAATGACACGCATACGTCGTGTTACGCCATGAAATTTTTTGTCTTTTATCCGTTTCGCTCATTATTTGACGATTTAAAAATAAAACGTAAAATTTCAACGAAAAAAAGCACGCGCATGTTACATCATGAAAATTTTTATGTTCTTCGATCGTTCGTTCATTATTTCATTGATTTAAAAATAGAACACCTCGAAAAAAATTTATGAAAAAATGACGCTACAGTATTACGTAACAATTCTAGTAATATACTAAACCAGGCGTCAATCGATGTGGCTTTAAAGCACGGTGTTCGCTAATTTTTCTTCTAACTTCAAAATAAAAAATAGTATATATACCAATACTTGTCATCTCTTACATCTTTCTTTCTGAAGGTATCTCCGGAATATTACAAGTGCCTTCAGTAAATCGGTTACACAATGGAAGTAGTAAAGGCCGGCCTATTTGGTAGAGTTCCAGATCCTAACTTCACCTGAGATCTGAAACTTGTAGACTAAAATAAAGTTAATTAAGTTTATATTTTTGGTCTAAAATGTAAACAAGATGATCCATCGAAACAATATTAATATATTTACAGATCTAGTTCCACGAATCTGGTGAAACTAGAAATACCCAACTCCATCAGATCTACGGATCTGGTAGAGCTCTATTAAACACACCCCAAGTAACGCTTCATTTCCTCCCTCCAAACTAAGAAGGGGTTGATAAGGGCACTCTAGTCAGAAATGCAACAGATCCGATCTGTGCAGTTAATTTCTCCTCAGATGCATGATAAGTTTCTGTACGTGCATGACGATGGGGCCGGGGAAGAAGTAGATTCGCAATTAATCTGGGTTAGTACTAATATCGATCAATGCAATACTTTGATCTTTCTGATCAAGTAGTACTGACAGAGTAAGAAGTTGAGTTGACTTAAAGGAGTGTGGAGATGTCGGCATCGATCGATCCATGCGTGCATGTCTGAACACAAAGAAAACCAGGAGCGTGCATGGTTAGCATATAGGGACGCAGATACGTTTCAATTAATCTTAAGCATCCTGTTTAGCTTACTACTCCCCCGTCCAAGTTTATATGACGTATTTTCTCTTGTCACATAGACCAATGAGATACTAAAAAAAACGAGGCTACCTCTAATTACTATCTCTGAGCACTATGTTCAACGTATGCATGAAAATAATTTAAGTAAATCTATACATTTATTAGAGATGTAAAGAAAACATCACACTAATTTGTATTGAAATATGAAATACATACTATATTTACGAATACTATCATATTAAAATAGGTCCTGTAGACTTGGAGGAATTAATTACCACTCCATATATATATGTGAAAGCCAGCTGTGCCACGTACGTCGAGATTCGAGCTCCAGATTCACCGAGTACCTCGGAGAGCAAACGAGCTAGTAGCCATGCATCCTTCAGAAATCCATCATTAATTTCAGTTCAAACAGGACCGGCTAAGATATGTTAAATTATGATTGGCGTGTTCGCCGTGAAATGGCCGTGTGCCGGCGCTAGCTGATACACACACAATTAACATAATGTATAACCAAGCGAGGTTCGGTTCAGGAAGGTCAAGGGGAAGCTAGCTAGCTAGCTAGGTAGGAGGAAGAAATTAAGAAGAGGCCGGTGATGATTCAGGGCAATAATAGTGGTACAGTTTTGATGGGGGGGAATTAAGGAGTGTAGGGGCGCTCGGGCATGCTCTTCAGGGGACCATTCATGGTGGCCATGTCAGCATCACAGTGCCACCGAACAAACAGCTCAGGCTGCTCTGCACCGACCAATGGCATGCCTACCTTGGTGTTGCAGTTGCCCATTTCCTTTTCTTCAGTTGCCTTTCTGAAAATCTCCAGATCCAGTACAGCACTGTACTAGCTAGTATATATTAGCAGGAGGGAGCCCATTTCTATCTTGTTATCTTACCACGCTATCTATCTATCTCCTTCAAAAATTAATTCGTGTCTCGCGCTGCCTTGAAACTACCGCGCGCATATATATATATATATACTGCATGTTTTGGTTTAGCTAGCTTAGAGAACGTCGCTAGATCAGGGAGAAGAGATAATGGGTTATATAGGTGACACACATCCATGTCACACCATCACGTCAGAGAGAAATTTTCGGGGTGGACCGTAACTTTAGACACGGACTGACCTGCTTGTGCCGGTCTTGCATGTGTGTTGTGACTGCTGGGATAGCTAGCCCAGCTTGCGAATTTTTTCATCTCCATGTTCCCCCCAGTGCATGCGTATTGGTACAGTATTTCCTCACGCAAAACAATCCCAAGCAGCTAGCTGCTCCACCTGAGAAATTACCTTGCAGGGTGCGTATTAATTCTTTTTTGCGTCAATTTCTGATGGAGAATTAATGCCAGGTACAGTCTTGTGGCACTACTCGGTTGGTCCTTTCGGCAGTGAAATTCACTGCAATAGCGTCGGACTATTTCAGAAACGGATGGATGGATGGCTACCTAGCTAGCTAGCTAGCGTGTCTTGAATTCAGCTGTGAGGAATGTTTAATTCCTGTGCGTAGTTAGTCATACGGCCGGCCAAGTGGTCTCTGTGGTTTTTCCAAGGTGATCACGCATGTACGTACTTAGCTGCTAAATCACTCGGTGTGTCAAAAAGACTAACCAATCTGAGTCTTTACGGTCAACTCGTGGCGGATCTTATCAAAGATGCTCTAAACGTACGAAACTGCTCCAGTAGAGGCCGGGAGAGGCTGGGGGGCCGGGAGAGAGAGAGACAGAGAGAGGCGTAATTAATGTACATGTACATATAGCAGCAGGCGAGGTGTGCTCAAGAATTGGCTGACAGAAGAAGAGAAACACTCATAAAATAGTGATTATGATGATATATAATTTATTCTAGAAGTGGTCTTTTATATAGGAGTAGGACGACTGATGATTAAGAAAGGCGAGGGTGTGTGTGTGGGTGGTGCTGTCATGTGCCGGCCCCTGCGAAAACGATGGGGTGGACCAACCGGACGCGAAAGCGGGGGGCGCATACCTGTCGGCAATCCAACGCACGCTTTGCTCGGACACAGCTCAACCAGCAGCTAGCTGCTCCCCTCCTCTCCTCTCCAGCTCTCCTCGCCCCCCCCTCCCCTCCATCTCGCTACTATTTAGTAATCGTCCACACCCTTTCAGTGCCTCTAAACCTTATCATTACTCTCTCCATCCTCACTCTCTCCATTAGGCGCCAGTCCTCCATCCGCCTCCCTGCAGCTTGCCGAGAGCCAGCACAGTACCACCTAGCTACATGGCTATAGGCTCAATTAATTTGGGGGCTAGCTATGTCTATGTGTTGCTTGCCATCTCTACAAGATCCAGCCAGTCCTACTCCTATCTAGGGTTTTGCTTGCCCCTCTTGTTCTAGGGCCTTATATATAGCTAGGCAGCCAACTCGTCCCTCCCTTTCTTTGTGAGGTGGCCATGCCGTCCCATCTTCACCTTCCTGATCCACCCTCTACTACATGTACATCAATTTCCCCTCTTTACCATTCCTGTTCGACTGCGGCGGGGACTGCGATGGCGCATGGCGAGATATATCAATCCGGTTCTTGGTTCTTTTCTCTTGTTTCCTAGCTCTCATGTGCTGCATCTGTTGTTTAATTATTATTAATTTGGCGGTTACTTTTCCCATATATCCATATGCATTTATATATGTCTCTTGATCCATTCATCTGCATATATCTTGATCCGACCATACATAGATGTGGAATCCCTTTCCTGCCTCTTTTCGGTTGTAGCTAGATGTATATGTCCATCTATAATATATACCATCGATCTCTCCATGGAGCATGGCAGCCGGATCATCTTGGAAGCAGTGCGGATTAATTGAAGAAGACAGTCGGTGCTTGCAGGTGCAGCACCATCAAGATTCACATCGAATCCATCTTCAACGAGAGGTTTACAGTTGCTGTATATATGATGAGAATCTTGATGATGCTGCATCAGCAAACGCTCGACTCATCGCTCGAAGAGTGTGAATCCGATGCACTTGAGTTGTACTGTTCTTCTTGCCTTCCTTGAGCTATATTGGTTGTTCTCGCTTAAAATCCCTTTCTTTGGCAAATATTCGTTCATAAACTGCTAGCTGGCTCCTTCATGGACAAGTGCAACCCGTGTTGTAATTTTCCTCACTATTTTTATCTCATCTCATCAAGAAGTTGTTGTTTTCTCGATCAAGGTTGGCAGTGTAAGGTAATCAAGTATATAAACCTTGGTTTTGTTTGGTGTATCGTGTGTGCTCCTCTGTTTTGATGTTTTTCAGGCTCCCACGTGCTTGGGATTTCTCTTCTGGTACACAAGGAGGGGAGAATATTTGCTGATTAAGGGACGCCGTGATTTTATGATAAATTATGAGTTTGATTGGAAGTTTCCTTGTGACACGGAAGCTCATCAGTTCTCTTGGCATCATGTGTACACTTGTACAATGGCAGTTCCCAAGGTTAAGGTTGGCTTGTCCTGAATGAGGTAATTAATCGATTAAAATTAATAATTATGCTTGAACCTTTCTGTAGTGTTCAAGGTTCCACACATCCATATCATGAAAGCGCTTCCCAATCAGTTTGCAGTTTTGTTTTCGTGCATGACGACTCGCTCTTCATGATGTTGTTTTTGTTATTTCCTTTTTTTTTCAGATGCATACCTTAGATCGATGTAACCGGCCCCCTTTAGTACTGATCCAGTGGTTTCTTTAATCACCTGCGCACTGCTTAATTCCAGAGGGGGACGACATATAAACACAAATTAAGCTGCAGCTTGCACATTATTGTTAATTTTTAGCTAGTTAATTAGACAAGTATTGTTTAATTAATTCCTTTCCTTAATCAATCTTGCATATGTATACACTCTTTATTTCTTGTCCCAAAGCGCTCACTGCAGTACTAACAGCATCTGATTGACGCAGATATATATGCTCTACATATTCCCCGTCATCATTAGTACGTTGAGATGATGTTGTGCCACTAGTCTAGCTAACTGCATATATTCTGTAGCTATATATGTACATCACACATGTACGCCCTTCATTCTATTTCCAAAAGGGGGATCATACCCAAGAAAGACGCACATGCACTTAAGAGTCATGGACAGTTAGCTGCTTAAGTATATGCTTGCCGCTTCATCAGTTCTCCTGCTAGCACTCCTGTTCCACTCATCATACATGATACATCTACAGGCACCTTCTTATCTCCACTAGCTACTTTTTCGATCTCTTTGTGTCATCAAAAGCCTCCTAGCTAGTAATACTACATGGTATCATGTACTGCTCCAAGATGTCTTTTTGGTAAGTGATCGGCACAGTAATATATGTCTGATCTAGATATATCCATCCTTGATATTTTCATACTGATGTGTGGTGTTCCTGTGTTGTGAAACAAAACCACCAAAGGGCAAAAGAGGCAAGAGGACCATTGGAATGGGAATGGGATGCATCAAGGACGAACAGTGGTAGCTCACCAAGACATCACTAGCTAGGTCGTTCAATTAAGTGGACCATGCAACTAGAGGCCTGCCGGGGTACGTACGTTGTACATTGCTATTACTGTGCCAAGGGAAAGGGACCAACATATTCAGATGCAGAGCCATGCGTCAGAGGGACAAGCCTTGCAGAATGGTGGTACTACTGTCTCAAAGGTGAAATTTTTCATTTCACTTTCACTTACTTTAATCTGTCTTCTGCAGGCCAGCAGGCCCGTGCATCTAGCTAGCCAGACAGCCTCTTCAATTAGTTTCAATTCAACGTTAATTTCGTCGCCTCGTCTCATATATATCGCCGACCACAAATATAGCTAGCTGCACATACACTTGCTTGACATGGAAGCAAAATGTGGGATGCTAGCTGCAGGCACCTTAATTTTGAGGGTGCAATATAATGCTCCCTCTAACTAATTGTCCATAGCAGCTAATTAAGCTTCTTAATTAGCTGCATACATATAGCTAAAACCCATCTGGACAGTATTTTAAACCTTTTTTTTCAGGAATAAATGTGAGCTTTAATAACTAACTTGCTAGTGGGTATGGTCAGGATTTAATGAGACTGAAATTAGTAGTACTGGAAAGTTAAGCTAGGTAGAAATAAAATCAGTGAAAGTACAGTCTAGAATTCGGTCTTAACTAGCACTTCAATTATACCGTTGAAGTTAACTGTGAGCATATACTTTACATGGCTTACATCTGGTTCCACCTTGATGAATATGTACGTATACTATATAGATACCGCATAAGCTGTTACTGCAATTTAATTATTTCAGTGCCAGTACTAGCTAGCTAGCGTAAGCATGAGTACGTACACTACACACATGCCTGCCTGCAACTCAAAGTCGTATCGCTGCGCTCCTAGCTCTCCTTCAGACGGATCAGATATTCAGATTGAGCACTAGTAGCTAAGCTACCTACTGCATGCTGCTAGCTGCTGTCTGATGCAAACTTCAGACTTACACGCACATCGATCTCTTATGTAAAAGCAAGGGAAATGTATGCATGGGTGGCCCATGGCTTCATTTGGCATATATATGCAGTTTCATTGCATATCTGATCATCATCTGCATCTGCACAAGTCATGGATTACGTACGTGTATCTTCGATCAGAGTGCTAGCTATGATGTAGCTAGGATATATGCGCTGTACATGTATCTTGGATCTTCTCAAACGCAAATTAAAATCCATGGATGGATGGATGGATGGATGAGATACAGAGATCGATCCATCCATCGATCAACCGCTTGCTGATCGATGCAACGACAGCAGAAGCAGATAGCAGCATTGCATGATGGATCGATATATACGATGTGGTCTCGAGCAGCGTTGTTAACGAAGGCGGGCCATGCATACTTGGCTACGTTACGTACATACGCACGTGCGTGCGCTAGCTGGATGTCGATCGAACAGGCGATCGGACGGTCTAGATGGCAAGTTCCATACGATTGATGGATCAGGTTGGTGCGTATATATGTGGGTAAAATTAACCACTCTACGCCCCCTGTATGCACGGTTATGTTACCTTCTTGCTGCTGTTTAATGGATGAACTGCTGGATATGCATGATGTAATTCTGCAGTCAGGTTGTTTCGGAGGGCAAGTTCCCATTTTTCGCAGCTACAAAATAAAGCTAGAGTGTAAATAGAGCGCTGCTGGCTGGGGCAAACGAATTAGCTAGTTTCCTTCTTTTGAGCTATATAGCTGTATATGTATATATGTGTATCTCGCATCGCATGCCGCAGAAGAAGCAGCAGCAGCAGCAGCAGCATGCATGCATGTGATGCTGCAGTTCCACCGCCCCGTGCGTGGGGCCGAGCTACCTCGCTTTGCTTCCAACATCTTGCGATTGCATGCTTGCTGCCCTCCAGCCAAGCCCAAGCTTTTCTAATAAGAGTGCGTTTGGTTGGCTGTACGAGGGTGAATCGAACCGTTTCGTACAGGATTTGATTCTGTTTTTGTGTTTGGTTGACTGAACGGAACCATTTGATACAGGATAAAAAGATATAGATTCTTAGAATATTCCAAAAAGATGCTGTACCATCCCGTACAAGAAATTTGGTTGAACCAACCGGTTCAGGACATAATCGTTCACTCTCATCATCCCTCAAGCCAACCTCATCCCTCAATCCAATCACATCCCTTCAACCAAACAACATCTCGTACCATCCTGTATCATTTCATCCAAGCAACCAAATAAAATCTTGTATCATTCCATTCAGACAACCAAACACTTTCGCTGTACCATATCATCCAGGATCATCCCATCCATTATGTACCATCCTATCCCATTCATTCTCGTATACCCAACCAAACGCACCCTAAACCTCTCGGTTCCCCCCCCCCCCCCCTAAATCTAGTCTCCGTGAGAATATAATTATAAAAATAGTCCTCTCTCCCTCACCACAAAAGTATTAGTAGATTTGTCGTGTATGTGTACCTTGGGAGTAGAATCACGACCAGCCACAAGCAACAAGGGTGCTTGGCAAGACTGTTGTTGTGGGAGGGCGGCAGCAAAATCTGCCACAGTGCTTGTGCACGGTAGGTTATTGCCACGTTGTCCTAACTCGACAGAATCTGCTGTGATACATGAGTGCAGCAGGTGATACATGTAATATATCGACGGTTCCATAGCAAAAGAGAGCTATTTTTGCAACTGTGATTCGTACCGGACTAGAATTTTTTAAAAAATAGTACTACAAGGTTAGAAAAGCACGCTTCTCCGGTAGCTACCTAAGCCAGCCTCTCCATCTCATTTCGCAAATCCATCCACTCGACCAGAATTACTGTGTACGTACTCGGCCCGTCCACTTGTAGTAACAAATTAATAGTAACCTACTGCTACGTACTTCCTCTCGTACGATCGACGGATCGACGCACGCGTCCGTACAGCCAGTACAACACACGACGGTACCACACGTACGGCGCGCCCGTACGTGCGTACAGATACGCGCATACGTTGATCTCCGGAGTCCTGCATGCATGCACATGGTTAATTAGCTACTGCTCCTCCATGTGTAGGTGTCGACCTCGCGATCGATCGATGGTTTATGTCATGTACCTAGCTAGCTAGGTTCATAATTACTTGTTTCGATCTGATGTCTCGCCGGATCAGAGTGACGTTGAAGCTACTAGGGATTAATTTGGCATGTCAATACGTACGTTCGTACATGCAGCTAGCTAGCTGTAATTTTCAGGCAGGCCACGCGCCCACGCCAGGGCGTAGACCGATAGGAGGGTTTCGTTGGCTCGAGTCCACACTCTAGTCGTTTGACCTTACGTACCTTTTCTACCATTGATGCTTATTTTTTAGTATAACCATAGTAAATATATATGTGCTTGGATGTGGTTGAAGGAAGAATAAGCTTTACTAGGTGAGCGAGTTGCTTCTTGTGTCATGTGACTTGGTGGGTTTTTAGGCTCGGTCCTTGGGCAGGGCGGGTGGGGCAGCTGTCCCGAGCCCTCAAATTACTGGGGTCCCATCATCTATTGGTATAGTTAACTTATGAAGGTAATAACTCTAGATTCGATTGAGATGATTCTTGTTGGGTTAGTTTCTAAATTGAATCTAGTTTCTACAGTACAAATTGCACGTCAATCCAATGGTGGGATCTTCAGGAATTAATATTTTAGTAAATGCATGTCAATCTGTTTTTTATTGAAACCGAAACAATCTTTAATAGTTTGATAAAAATGATTGCAATAGTGAAGCAATTCTACAAGGTGAGAAAGATTTTGAAGTTAATTACTTTTTGGTTATGGTTGATATAGCAAACAGTTCATTGAAAAACAGATTTGAAGACTCCAAGTATTCAATGATATATTTGGACCTTTTTGAGCTTAACAACTTTGAAGTCATTGGATCATATTGAACTTAAAAATTGTTGTACTAAGATGGAAAAAACTTTCTATATTGATGATTCATCCGATTTTGAATTAAATAATCTGATTTCGAGTTAAGAATATCGTAAATGACTTTGCTAAATAGACCAATGTTTGTTATGAAGATTTTTGAGTTTGTCAGGGAAGTGGATTATTATGCTAATATTTCTGTTGCTTATCGGATCTTATTTACTGTGCCGGTAATTGTGGCAT
This sequence comes from Guadua angustifolia, assembly GCA_036346375.1. NCBI lineage: Eukaryota > Viridiplantae > Streptophyta > Magnoliopsida > Poales > Poaceae > Guadua > Guadua angustifolia. Next base: position 49,339 of record JAYEVE010000476.1, read on the forward strand.
CAATTGAAATAAACTTTTCAAAGTTGAAATTATTGAAGAACTATTTGAGGTCTACAAATGTCTCAATAAAGGTTAAGTGATCTGGCAAATTTATGTATTGAGATGAAGCTATTTGATGGCATTAATGTTGAGCCCCATAATTGATGATTTTGCATCTAGAATGTTAGAAGATATTTTCTAAGATGATCTCTACAAAATGTATGAGGTAAATAATCTCACTTTTGTACTTCCATTTATTTATCGGTAACAATTTCTATAATACACTAAATATTATCTTTTTAGTTGATACATAGTAGTATAAAAATATTTTGATGCTTATGTTAGGGGGGCCTCTGCTTATAATTTTGCCCTAGGCTCCCAAAAACTCAGGACTGGCCCTGGGTTTTTGCTTATTAGATGTCTAATTTGGAAATAGGTGATTTCGTTTGTTGTCTCCGCAACTAGATTCAAACTATAGACGTACGCAAAGACTATATATATAGAGAGGATGCGGCTCATCCAATTTATTTGATTGATTGATGTTAACTTATTCATAGATTTACAAAAATTTTATAAGCGACCGTTGAACAAGTATTTCTTAAATAATAAATTAGTAATAACCCTCAATTTGATAAAAAAAAACACAAAACAGATTGTTTAATATATTTATCTCAATCTTTCCTAATCCTTTTAGTTCGCCCTTCATTTTTATCGCCACTGTTTCGCGGCATGTACTCGTGTACTCTCGCTGTGCTAAAACTTACGTTACTGTTGATGATTGAAGAGAGTGCTGTTCTGACATGCATCGATCCTCAGTCCCCTCTCTTTTCTTTTCTACAGTTCAGAGCTGATTGATCGATCTAGCTAGCTATGAATGGCGTGTGTCCAACTTTGTATGGTTGCCACTATTGGTGCGTGCTTATGAGTTATGAGAGAGAGAGAGAGTGAGAGTGAGAGTACATATATATAGAGAGTATCACATTCGCAGTCACAGGAGCTAGCTGCATGTACGAAACGAGCGTATTGACATGTCAAATTAACCCAATATTGCAGCCAGCCACACGTTCCCGATATTAATTAATTCACCCATTGGTCGATCCTCACACATGCATGCATACTAGCCCAAGGTTCTTCTTGGTATTTTGAGTTTCTACTCGCGTAAAATGTATATATGGCCACGTATATGTAAGTTTATTTTCGTTGCTACGTACAGATTTGATACTGCTTAATCTGTGTGCACAACCGCACATACACATTATTTCTGCCTGCCGACTAGCGTGTATACAACAAAACATATATAATCAGCACCTAGCTAGCTTCTGGATTTCACGTACGTACCCTTGTCTTTAATTTGTCGACATGATCCTTCATTGCACAATTAATGTATAATAGAAAATATTACATATACTCGCACACACAGGTATATTTATCTTAATCGGAATTAGGACTACAGGAGGCAAGACGGGAAGCTATTATAGTCTGTCATTGGAAGCAAATTAAAATGTGGTGAAGGGAATGAACGAAAATGTCCGAAGCCCAAAGACTTTGATATCTGGATTGTCCATTCGGCGGACGCGAGACAGCCCCAATCAAAAGAGTGGCCCACAGGGTTCGTGGACCATGCATCTTTTGTTTCCTCATTTTTCCAGGTAGCAACTAGCTCTCAATTGTCGTTCACAAGTAAATAATACTGCTCACTCCTGTCACAAATAATTATCGTTTTGGGTATGTATGCATGCATGATTAAACTTTCAAAATTTTGATTGTTAATACCATTTTAAATATTTAAATTGAATACATAAAAATCATACGTGTAGATTTGTCTCAAAAGGTAATTTCATAATAGTGTAATTTTATTAGGTTTTATTAATATATTATAATAGAAATTAGTGGTCAAAGCTGTGATTTTGAAGACTGTGTCATATCTAAAACGAGAAATATCGGAGACCGGAGGGGTAGTATTTAATCACTTATTAATCAGCCCCCTGTAATTTGTGAGTCACAACATTTCAACAGGTTCAGTTCAAAGCAATTCAATTCATGTTGAAGTTTGAATGGAGCCTAGCTAGCTTGTTGGAAAGTGTGCCTTGCTTTCAGGGTGGATGTCACCTATTTGGTAAAAAATAGCCGTATGATATACACCTTCAAAACTAGTGGTACAAGGCACCAATCCGTGCATGACTTGTTTATCAAATATTATTTTATAATTATATTATAAAGATATGCTAATAATAAGAAGAATTCATTTGTACTAAAAAAACTAATAATTTGATTCCCTTGACTTATCGCAAAAAATATTTTTTTCATGTGCTGGGATCAAATAAACACTAGAAACATATATTAAATATCAACGGTTATAATTAACTTAGATACACTGTATAAATGACCATATCTATTTTCATTTCATTGTTATTCGGAATTTTAGTTACATGGATGCTACTTTGTTAGTACTATGAAAATCAAATTGCCAATTTTTTGTATTTTTTTTCCAAATTTTAGTTGATTTGGATCATTTTTTTAATTTGAGCTGTTATAACTCAGGTCCGCTAGATAGATTGCAAGATCATTTTGGTTAACACAGGAGCTTTCTCAGATTTCCTAATTAGTATGGGTTTAGAAATTTTAATATTCTTTGGAATTTAAAATCCGTGTACAAATCAAATCTCTAGTTATATTTTAATTTTTATTCCAAATTTGAATGTTATTGGATCATATTTGGCATGGATTTTTTTTCCAGTTTTAGGCTGGGATTGATATAAAAATACATTTTATATTTTTCATTTAATAATTATTCAGGATTTTTTTAGGGATTTACTTTTGAATTCATATGGAAACAAATTGCTAATTTGTTTATATTATTTACTTTGAATTTTATTAATTTGGATTAAATTTGACATGGACTCTTTCTTTTAATTTGTTAATTTCTATCTGTTATTATTCCAAATTTTGGTTATTTGTGGATGTTTTTTTTTGAAGAAACGGCAGGAGCTCTGCCATACATTAAAGAAAGATAGAATCCCAAAACATAGGCCTACAACAAGGCGACTAGCCTGCGGCCGAGCCGTACAGAACGCAAGAATACAAGAAACGAATACTAAGGACGAGGTAGGAGAAAATCCGAAAACACCATACCCCTTTCTCTAGGCACAACTGGAAGAGAAGGATCTAAGGGGCACCGCTGTGGAAAGGCTAAATTCCAGTTCTGAACGTCCTTATGAATTAAAGACAAGACCACGTCCGTAGACCGGTAAATGTTGTTGAAGATTCTGGCATTGCGCTCCTTCCATAAGTTCCACAACGTATAAATGAGCGTACCGTCAACCTGCTTGCGCGAAGGCGATATCACTATGCGCGGGATTAGCTGCCACCAACCCGACACGGAGATCCCAATCCGAGGAAGTGGAGACCGAAGTTGCATTTGGGAAAAGATACGCGTCCAAATGAGGTTACCCAGTCCTGATGAATTATTTGTGGATGTTACATTGGAAGTCCTATGAAAATAACATTGCTATTTTTTTATTCCGAATTTTAGTTCATTTGGATTGAAGTTGACATGGATTATTTATTTTAGTTTGTTAATTTTAATATAATTATTTTTACGAAATTTGAATATTTGAGAATGTTACTTTGGAAATTTGAAATCAAATTGCAAATGTCCTTCATTTTTTATTTTAAATTTGAGTTAGTTTAGATCGTAATTGATATGCTCGAATCCTCATAGTGTTTAGTCGGGGTGTCAAATTAGAATATAAAAATAGTACTTGTCGTGCAAAGTAGAAGAGGGCGAAAAAGCAGTCTTGGCAGCGTCTGCGCAGCCTTGTGGGTACATCTGCACGCAGCAGCTCTCTCTCTCTCTCTCGCAACACCCTCTTTGTTTGTGTTTGTGTGTGTGTGTGGGTGTTCCTCTCCTGTGAATGCCATACCAAGCAGTAGCAGCAACGGCAGCTGCTTTGCTTTCTCTGGCCCAATCGCAACAACACTACGCTGCTAAGTCTTGTGCGCAATGCCAAGTTGCAAACTCGTATGCAACACAGGATCGAACACGTGGTGCTGCAGCCTTCTGCGTACATGATGTAGTTAGTACAGCAGCGCGGCGCCTTCCTTGTTACCTTTGTCAGTCACAGCCTCCTCTCACACAACAACACGCACACATACCACTTACCTGCCTACCCTACCTACCTCGAATCAACAATCTTGCACATCGCATCCTATTCATAATAACATGCATACGTAAATTAATCATGGAGAGGAGAGGAGATCAACAAGCATGCCACTTGGAACATCAACAGTACATGGCAAAAAGCATTTCTGTCTTGGCTAATCAAGTCATCGCAAACCACAGTACCATGCGTGGCACAAATCAAATTAAAACAAGAGGAACATGCAGATGCAGTGACCAACTCCTGTGCCAAAACTTCCTCTCTGCATCTGTCTGTCTGACTGTATACCAATTTCCCTTTCCTATCAGTCTTCCTTAATTCTCTCTCTTTCCCTAGCTACTTCATTTCGTCTGTCCAACTTAGACCGCCTTTAATTAATTGTTTTTTCCTAGCCAAAAAAAACAACTACTGATCGACAACATATCATCAGGATTGCTAATCAGATCGGTCGTATAACCTAAATTAACCATGACGCATGGCGCATCACATGACGGAGCATGCGTTGGGGTTCTCGTCGCTGAGCATGAACTCGGTGGCCTGCAGCGCATGCTGATCGTAGAAGGCGGCCTTCCAGGCCTCCATGTCCGTCGTCAGCGCATTCGCCGCCGCGTCCTTGTCCTTGCCATCTTGCTGCTGCTTCTTGTCCTTGTCCTTGCCATCTTGCTGCTGCTTCTTGTCCTTGTCCTTGCCGTCCTGTTGCTGCTGCTTGTTCTGCGGCACGACGTCCACCGGGCGGCGCAGCTTCTTGCGGAGCTTCTCCGGCAGGGCCTTCATGTCCATGGTTCCCGTCACGGTCACCTGGTTCTTGGCTATCTCCATGGCCACCTGCTCCACGCCTACACACACGAGTGCAGCGATGTAAATAAATTGTGAACATGTATGTATATAGAGCATTTTAATCTGTAAGAATTCCACGCATGGTTAATTACGTAAATGCAGAATTCGACCAAGCTTGATGCAGGAATTGAAGTTAATTGCATGGTGCGAGACATCTAAGATTGGAAACTCCAACAATTTGTACAAGTGGAAAACAAAACAAGTGGAGGAGTAACTACCTTTGATCTTGAAGAGCTTGCTACGGATGCGGTTCACGCAGCCGTCGCAGTGGAGCCCGACGGCGCCGATCTTGAGCACCACTGTTCCAACCACCGGCTGCGTGCATTTAAATCGATACATCAGGCAAAGCAAACTCAGCATATCAAGAATTAAGCAACAAAACGCTGCTGCTACTGAGACAGCTCGATCATGCATGCATCTCTCTTGCCAAATTAATCTTAGCCCAAAGAAGGCAGGCGAGCTGCTACAGGAGCCAGCAGCTTTTTTACAGGAAGGAAAATGTGAACCAATGCAAGACCACTGCAGTGCATACTAGCTTTTGGAGGAATCAGAATGCAGCAGGAACTCATGAAAATTTCCCTGGACAATATTTCAGAGGATCATGCAGCGCACCCATTTGCGCATGAACCAGCTAGTACTGCACCTCTCAAACAAAAGTTGGAACCAGTAAATTAAAACTTCGCCAAAGCCTACCAATCGCGTACTATCCTCCCAATCTAAGGGACGTTCCCACCCACCATATGTAGAGTAGAGATTCATTGACCTCTTGATCAACAGTATGAACAAACAGCAAGAACAGAACGGAACAAGTTGATCCAATGCAACGCAAGATGAATTAGAACCAAACAGGCGAAATCGCTGTAGCCGCATGCATGAGACGCATCCACAATGGAATTGGAAACGAATGATGCAAACACCGGCCAGGTACACCAATCAGAGAAACGAATGCATGCAGTAGTATACGCACCACCACGGGTTTCTTGTTGTCCTTGGCGCCCTTCCCCTTCCCTGCATTACCGCCGCCTCCACCCTTGTCGTCTTGCTGCGCCTTCCACTTCTCTTCCTGCTCCTGCTCATCCCCCTCGTCCTTGTCCGACTTGCCCTCGCCTTCGTTGGCCTTCTGGTTGCGGCCTCCTCCTCCTCCTCCTCCTCTCTTGTCGCCGCCGCCACCCAAGTTGTTCTTGTCGTTGTTGCCGACAAGGTCGACCTTCTTCCTGGTCTTGTTAGCGACGCGATCCCGCAGCTTCTTGGCGTCGAACCGGCCCACGACCGTCATCGTCCCCTTGTCCACCTCCATGGCCACGCCCTCCACACCTGATGATCGAAGAGACAACATAAGACGCGCACCGATCGATCAGTGAGCATGAAAGCGCAAGCTCGCGTCCAGAGGACCAGAGCCTTGGATTATTCTGGAACGAAACGGCCGGAGAGGGACGCAGAGAAGAATCGGAGGAGAGGACGCGCCTGGGAATCGGTGCACGGACCCGCGGATGCGCTTGGCGCAGCCGTCGCAGTGCATGTCCACCTTGAGCACCGCGGTCACCAGTGGGGGCAAGGCTTTCTTCTCCTTGCCCTTGTCCGCCGCCGGCTTGGCCTGGGCCTGGGCCTCGTCAGACGCGGTGGTGTTGTCCTCGACGGCCTGCTCTTTACGCTCCTCCGCCGGCTTCTGCTGCTGTCCGCCTCCTCCTGCATCACCACCTTCTCCGCTGCGCTTCTTCTTCTGCAATTAATCAATAAGGATTAAGAGGGAGCGCAGGGATGGATGACTATTAGCAAGGGAATGGATCAATGGTGGTAACTTGGGCGATGGTTGGGGTTTAGGGACCCCATCCGTATTCTTTCTTACCTTTGCCATGGGCGATAGCTAGGTGGGCAAGGCAAGTGCAGAGCAGAGGAGGCAGGGGCTCGCTCAACTCAAGGCTCCGCTTGGCGCACCGAGGGAGGAGCCAATAAGCAAGCCATCGCCCTCGCCCTCGCCCTGGCCCTGGGCCGTTCCGTTCGCGAGCGAAATCTGGACCGTTCTGTTAGCAGTGATCTCTAACTGCCAGATCTGGAAAATTTAGGCTACACTCACCTTACATGCGCTAGAGCATCTTAACTGACTTTGGTTTGGTCCCAATAGCCAGCGTTATATTTAATAGAGAGAGACCGACACTCAATGATATTTGAAGAATCTTGAGTTTTGCCTCTGCTCCCGAAATACCCATCCGATCTATGGTATCAGCGCGAGGCTACCGAAGACCGTGATCGTCACTAAGAAAAAATCTCGTTATCCCGTTTTCTTCATCATGCATCACCAACGCATAAGGTCTTCAACCGAAGAACGTTAGTAGCTTCAACTTCATCACCGGGTCAGTTTTCTTATGTTTAATTTCCGTATTATGTTTTGATGATCATACTTTAGACTAGCAAATATTCATGTTTTAGTTTATGTAAGTTTATCATTTGATATCAGAGCAATCTAGTCTAAGCTTGATCCCTCTTAGCCCGGTTTGGATCTTGTTGTTCATCGGTAAAGTCGCATTAGGGTTGTTTCGGCTTGGCTAGCACTTAGAAGGAGGGAATTAAAGCACCCATAACCCCAAAATCCTGAACCCTAAATCCCAAATCAGTCAAGAATACTAGTGGTTTAAAGGGGGTTTTCGGGGTTTACCTCTTCCGATCATTGCGCGTCACTTTTCCCATCACATCTTGCTCGCCATCGTCTCCTTCGCAGGTCTTAGCTTCGCCCGCGGCCAAGTCTTCGCTTGAGTGCGTCGGCCTTAGTCGCGGCTGCCTCATCGGAGCCCCTCCTCACCGGAGCCACACGTGGCATTAGTCAACCGCGCGAGCGCACCTTCGTCGCCGCTGCTTCGCCAGCGCGTCCGCTCGCTCAGTCGCCGCCGTTCGTGATTTTTTCATAGCTCAGAAAGTTAAATGGTTTTAGGGTTAGGTTTCGCCAGCTGTGCATTTTTGTTCCGTCTCGGCGCAATTAGGACCGTCCATTCGCGATCGAGCACATGCCTCGTGTCGTGTGCGGGCCGTCGCTTCGCCTTTCGCGTAAGCGACGCTATAGTTGGGCTTCTGTCGCCGTATGGGCCGCGTCCGCTTTGGGTTGCGCTGGTGTGCCGTGCCAGCCGTGTTTTGGTTGGCTGACGCGCCCGGCTGGGCTGGCTCCTGCGGCTGCGCCTTGCGCGTCTGTGCTAGGCCGATTTCGATCGTTTTTGCTTCACGCGGGCTGAAGAAGTACTGGGTCATTGGCTCGGGCTATGTGCCGGATTCTTTTAGCTTATGGGCTGCATTTGGTAATCTGAAGTAAATAGTTTTAGCCCCTTTTTAGTTTATTTCATTCGGTCTTTAATTTCAGTAATTAGCATAGTTAATTATTTATTTTCTAGGTATTTATGTTATGATTAATTTCATGATTAATTTTCTGGGCTAATTAATTGATGTGGCAATTATTTTTCATGTGATGATAATTTCTAAGTATTATCTCTAATTGAAATGGAACTAACATGAAATTTAAATTAGAGATTATTGTTTAATGTTGAAAATTGGGATTATGTTATGACCATGATCATATACTGACCAGCGTTGTTTATGAATATATGTCACCCATAAGATAATTAGTTCTTTTTCGTTTCTACCCAACGGTGATGCGAATTAGAACTTTAAATTTTTCTGTCATTTGCATGATTATTAATGAGACAAACGTAGGGTTAATTTTCATGCAAGGCATTTATTTTTCAATGTTTACTGATTATATTTTATTTTTGATTCAGCCATGAACAATACTAATGTTGCTGCTTATTTGAACGGCATTAAGCAGTTTATTGGGACAAACTTTTCTTCTTAGAAGGAGAGGATTTTAATTGTCCTTGGAGTTATGGACTTAGATTATGCTTTACGTGAGGACCAGGGTTCGCAAAACCGTTTTGTAGACGAATTTCGCTAGCCCGGCGGTACCGGTTTTCGCGAAAAACCGCGCGAAAACCGCGAAAAACCGAACGGTTTGCATTTTCAAACAAATTTGAATTCGGGTCAAACTCACGCGAGAAAACCGCGGTTTTTGGCGAAAAACCGCTCGGTTTTTGCGGTAAACCGCTCGGTTTTTGGCATAAACCGCGAGAAATTTGAGTGAAAACCGCAAAAAACCGAGAAAATGAGGAAAAATCACTAAAAAATAGGGGAAAATGCAAAAAAAATTTGGTAAAATTTGTAAAAATAGTGGGAATGCTAAATTTTAGTAAAAATATAATAAATATATAAATAAGGTATGTGAAGACATGAAAAACTCGAGAATGATCTCTCTAAATTTGGAAAAAATTCGACATGATCTTTCTTTGTATTTTAGACATTTGGAAGTTGTAAATTAGACATTTCACAATAATATGTCAATAAATAATCTTTCATTGCAATATTACAATCACACAGTGCAAAGATACATATTTACATAACCACGTAGCAAAATCATGCGCAATTTCATTACCATTCAATTGTCAACACCATTTACGTTATAATACCTTTGAATTGAAGTTGTGAAGTAGGCATATCATTTACATTTACATACCTTCCATTTGATGTTGTAAGGTGGGCATATTTTCATCGCCGTTCTCACACAAATGCCATGTTGGACCTGTATGGACTATGGAGTATGAACGCTATGTTAGTATAAAATCAAGTTGCAATGAAATGAAATATGCAAATGAAACATTACCTTCGGGGCTATGGCTAGTAGTATTGTTGCGGGAACACTTGGTTGGCCGCGTTGTATTCCTCAGTGGACATCAAGGCCAATCCTCGTGTAGCTAGCAACTCCGCCTTGTATTCGTGCCAGCTTTGCCCCGTCCATATGCTTGTCGTTTCCCATTGTTGATACAACATGGTATAATAGCGAGGGTCCTGCCACTCATAGACCCATTGCGTGGGAGGTTGTGCATGAGCATCGGGGACGGCGTAGTCGTAGCTGCTATATGAGCTATAGCTCCCTTGCGTCTCAGCGACGCCATAGGAACTATAGTCATCTCCTGTGGTGTGTGCGACTATCCTGTGGTGCTTGTGCGGCCTTTCCCTTTCCCTTCCCCTTAACAGTTGTTCTTTGTGATTGAGGAGCGCCATGATCTCTATCTTGTGTCGCATGAGTGAAATGCGACTCCCCTGTAAATTGGATGGGCTGAGGCTGCTCTGATTGTTGCGCGGTAGGCCTCGGGGTATTTTCATCGCCACCATCATCGGTGTCTGTCTTGGAGCTGCTATCATCGGACTCTTGGTATGTTGGGCTCCGACGATCCCCCTCCTCAGTAGAGTCATCACTCCTCACGTAATGGGTTTCACCTACGGAGGAAGCTCTTCTTTTTGTTGTATCCCTTCTCGGGACTGATTGGTGCTTCCTCTTCCCCGTATGAGTGTCCCCGACTGTCTTTTCTGCCCATTCAGAGATGGTTGCAGCTCCCGTGTCCTTTCTTAGCTCAGTTGGATGAACCGGATCTGTGATAAGTTGTGATGGAAGAGGAGTGTCACTCTCTATATCCTCCTCATCAAGTAATGGTTCACCGTTCGATCTTCCTTTCTCCATCCACTAGCGGATCGGGTTTGTGTCATCGGATAATGTTAGCTCCATAAGCCGCTGGAATGGATCGTCTTCATCTGAACGCTTTTGAGTTTCTGCAGCTTGAATTCGAAGACGAAGGTTGTAGTTGACGTACACCAGCTTATGTAGCTTCTTGTATGACAAGCGATTGCGGACTTTTGTGTGGATGAAGGCAAATGTACTCCAGTTGCGCTCACAACCGCTAGATGACCCGCATTGCGACACGAGGCGTACGGCATACCGCTGAAGGGTTGGTGTGTCCGATCCGAACACATAACACCAATGTGCTGCAAATTAACGAACAAAACAGTTAGTACTGACGAGATTACCATTACATTTGAGACGGTGCAAGAAGGTGTACCAGGGGGTGTTTTGCCATCTGTTGCCATCTTCGTAGCTAGAGGTGTTGAGAACGATCTAAGCTTCCTTCTGAACATATCGGCGTCATGAAGAGCTTGCGCGGCGCTCTCAGTATCATCAGCAAGCGCTTCGAAGGCATCCCGGAGATTTGGCAAGAAGGTGTTGGTCGTTCCGTAAGCGTAGGCAGTCCGCGGGTTTAAGACGGCAGCTGTATGATGTGAAACTAAGCATGTCAGTGCAAGTACAATATATATGTACAACTGCAATGTAATATGTTGCATGAAAGAATATATTACCAGCATTCATATAAGTGTCGCGCGTTAAGTCGTCCATTCGTCGGTTCACCACATCCATGTACATGTCTCTTACTGATGGTGACCCATGGAACAAACTTTCATACTCCTGCCACACTATGGTATACCGTAGGATCGTCTCGCTCAATGTGGGCACTCTATCCTGATCGGCGAATCGCAAGAAGGCGTACAACGGTTCCACCGCCTTCACAACAGATTGAAGATTCTCCTACCATTCCAAGCTTGAGAGACAGCCATACACGTTCCTCCCCTCGGTGCTATCAAGAAGGCGAGAGTGTAGAAATTCGTCGGCAACCATCCATTGCATGAACTTTTCCTTGCGATGAAGGAAACTGTCCAAGAACATATAATTAGTGCCAAACCGAGTTGCATTCCACTTGACCAACTCGCCTCCAATATACTTTTTCATCATAGCATGTATCTTGGAACGGTTGTATATCCATCGAGAGATTTTTCTTGCACTCTCGATGGCCGCGGTGTGATCTGCGAACTCTCCAATCTCCTTCAGCATCAGATTAATGGTGTGGGCCACACAAGGCTACCACACTATGTTGCGGTGCTGCCGTGCGATGAGCTTGCACGCCTTCTTGTAGTTCGCACCATTATCCGTAACAATCTGCACCACATTTTTCGGACCCACCTCATTGACTACAGAATCTATTTCCTGCGTGACCAAATAAAACAAAGTACGAAAGTTACATTGTGAGTGCATTACTTCAACTTCAGAAGAGTACAAACAAAACCAATTACCTTTTTCAAGTATGAGGCATCCTGGGAGACCCCGGTAGCATCGACGGATTTATGAAAGAACATTGTGCCATTACAATAAATCATGAAGTTTATTATACTCATGCGTGTTGGCCCTGTCCAAGAATCACACATGATTGTTACTCGTATGTAGGCCATTCCTTCATGAACTTTGCAAAGTTTTTCTTAATTTCGCCGTTGGCATCTAAATATTTTCCATCTATATCTCGTCCACTCGGGGACGGGATACCCTCTCCTGCAAATGAAACATAAATGTTAGCTATGAATCTCCGTACAACTGTGCGAGTATTTCAAATCTCACTTACCGTATTTTTGTGTTTCCCGTATAGCACTAACAAAATACGGACTATCTGCTTTCGCCCTGGGATACCAGAGACAGAAAAAATCTGGCCCACCCGCCATGGACTACATCCTTCCCAGTCTTCCCCTTCTGTGTCCACGGATGGGTGTCAATCCTTGGTTGTACCGGGGCACGGGCTGAACTAATGTTGTAATCTCCCACCGACGGTTGTTTTTCTCGACGCGATGAACTGCGACGTAACAACCTGGACATCAGACCGCGATCATCTCCAGCTCCCCTAGAGCCACTTCCACCACCATGCTCGTACCTCTCTCACCGGTTTCTAAATTCGCCTCATACGAGGCATCCATGGCATCTTCTTGATTGGGCCTCCTCATCAGCATCACCCGTGTATGCTGAGTATGCACTATGTCTCGGTGGGTCATCTCCAGCTGCTGCTTCTTCTTTTCTTATCATCTCTTCCCTCCTTTCCCTCTTCTTATCCTTCGTCTGTCCGACTCATGCCGAAAGTACTCACGAATGTCATTTGAACTTTATCGCAATGGACGACACCCGCATTCACGTCCCGTCTTTGCTTGAATCGAATCGCACCGCCTCCTTTCTTCTCTTTGAGACAAGACTTGCATCGAAATCCAAAGACCGCCTTTATCGCCATGCTCCCACACCACGTCGACATCTGCCATATGTTAAAACAACACAACAAAACTAAGCATACATACTTTCAATATTTTGAAGTCAATGCTTCTAACTTCGAGCTGTTGTTTGGCTTTAAGAACTGCTACTTAAATCTTTTCCATACAGGCAAATAAATGAAATCATAAAATGGTTGCTAGCATCATACAAGTGGTTCACTCATGACTCATCCATTTATTGCAATTACAGACCAACCATGCATATCTACCTTACAATCAATATACTACAATTTGAACAAATCTCAATAAATATGAATAAATCAACATATATAATATATTCTGCCTCTCGTACCAGGAGTCGAAAATTAGCTCATTACTCATACTCCGCATATTTTGACCAGCATATTTTGACTACACGTAAACAAGGTCCTTCCACTAATTTCAAACAATTTTTCTTCTACGTTTGTTTGCCCATAATAACATGTTATAAATTTATAACATGGTAGTCAAAATATGCAGTCAAAATATGTGAGTATGAGTAATATGTAACCAAGCATGATTAATAATTGTTCGTGCAAGTTCATCTTTTCTATTGTTCTTCTCCTTATTGAACAATAATTAAAAGTTTCTGACGAAGGCAATAGATGGCGCGATGGCATGAATACTTCCACGTGCCAAGTGCCAAACCTACAAATTAATATATCTAGTGTCTTTTATTTAGCAAGGATGCAAGATCTTGCCAAACCTTGCATCTTCCATTTCTGAGCAAAGCAATAACATAATCCGTGTGAAATCAAAGCAATAACAGCCTATATTACGTATACATATAGTACATACAACTACCTCAGCGAAATCCGAGCTAAACTGATCGAAATCCGAGCTAAACCGAGAGAAAACCGAGCCAAATCTTTTGAAAACCGACCTAAACGAGAAAACCGACGCAAACCGCAAAAACCGCTCGGTTTTGGGGCCTTACCGCGCGAAAAATGATGGTCCGGCGGTTCGCCATGTGGCGGCGGTTCGCCGTATGTGATGGCGGATTTCGGCCGGCGGCGATCGATTCAATATTTGTCTTTGGAGTGGGAAAGGTCTTTTGCTCTCGTTCGCGCAGGAGAAAAAGTGATGAGCAGGGTTCTCAATTATTGATTTTATTGCTTGCTTCCGGATGGGCCACCGGTTGGATTGGGCCTCCTTGGCGTGCTTTCATGACCTAGTAGATCGAGATTGACTTGGCTCGTGGGTTGAAAGCCCACAGGCCGGTTTTTTTTCCTTTTTGCTTTTTCTATATTGAAGACTTTGAATGTATTAAAAAAGTTGTATACATTCGTTTTTTCAAAAAATATTTAGACCAGAGCTCATAAAATAATTAATACTAATTTTAGGAATTTTTTGGATAAATTTTCCTAAATTTTTTGAATTTTTTGAATTTGGATTTGAATTCCGTCGAGAAACCGTTCGGCTTGTGTTGCCGAACCGCGGCGAGAGGCGCGGTTTTCGCGCGAAAAACCGCGAGAAGCTGAACCCTGGTGAGGACGCTCCCATAACTCCTTTCGCTGATGATGAGAGTTTCACTGAGAAAAAGAAACTCTATGACTTAACAGCAAAAAAGTGGGAGCGGTCCAATCACATGTCCTTGATGATGATGAAGAGCACCATATCTGTAGGGATAAGGAAAGCAATCCCTGAATCCGATAATGCTAAGCAGTACTTGGCCTCAGTTGAGGAGCAATTTAAGGGCTCCTCAAAAGTTTATGCCGGTACTTTGATCATGAAGATACTCACCACTAAGTATGATGGCTCTAGCAACGTTCGTGAGCATATCATGACGATGACTGATATGGCTGCCAAACTCAAGAGCATAGGCATGGTCATTTCTGATGGTTTCTTGGTTCATTTTATTATAACCTCCCTCTTTTCTGAGTACAATGCCTTCAAGATTAATTATAATACTTAGAAGGAATAGTGGACCATGAGTGAGTTGATCGCTATTGTCGACGTTTGTTGTCCGCAATAATCAAAAGAGGGCTAGGCGCTGGATCCAAACTCGATGGTAGCACAAGACACGGGAATTATACAGGTTCGGGCTCTCGCGGTGGAGATAATACTCTAGTCCTATGCTCTGGAATTATGTGTAGCTAGCTAACTTGCTGATGAGATATATGTTGATGTTCCCCCGCCCCTGCCTTTATATAGCAGAGGAGGGCGGTTACAAAAGAGAATTCGGGTCGGATACAAAGTAGGGATTATATCTTCTGTACCTATCCGTATTGCAACGGCTTGGATTACAACCGTATCCTACCTAATCCGGATCGGTTGCCATCTCTAAGGCTTCTTTATCGGGCACGTCTTGGCGCGCCCCTGGTAGCTTCTATTTTCTTGCAATCGGCCCGGCCCAGCCTCGTTCAGTTGGGCCTCGCAGGCTTGCCTTGCATATACCCGTGGTGTATATATCCCACAGCTATGTGTGTCCAGAAGGAGAAGAGGCTTAAGGCTGAGAAGAAGGACCAAGTTTTCCATGTTGACCATGAAAAAAGAAAATTCGAAGGGGGGACTAAGTCCAAAAAGAAGTTGCATTTCTCCCCTACGGTTGAGTCAAGCAAGCCAAAGCTAAAGAGAAGGCTCCTACTGCATCTAATTCTGCTTATGATGGGTCCATCTATCCCTTTTGTAAGAACAATGGGCACATACAGAATGATTGTGGGGGCTTCATGAAGTGGCTTGCCAAGAAGAGTAATTACATAATTTCTACTGTTGATGAAATCTTTTTTGCTGATTTTCCCCCTAATACCTGGTGGATTGATTCTGGTGCCTCTGTGCACGTTTTAAATTCATTGCAGGGATTCTTTATCATGAGGACACTAAGAAAGGGGAGCAAAGTCTTAGAGTTGCTGATGGAAGAGAGGCTGAAGTTGAAGCCGTTGGCACACTACCATTAGCATTAGATAGTGGCTTCATCCTTCAATTAAATAATGTTGTTTATGTTCCCACTATGAGGAAGAACCTCATTTCTGTTGTTCTTTTGGATGATAATGGATACATTTGTACCTTTGAGAATAATAAATATATTATAGGTTTTAATTCAAATAATGTTGGTCTCGCGACTCGTCGAGACAAACTCTATATACTTACTCTCTCTGAATTTCCTGTATAAATGAATGTGTGTGATGCCTCCAATAAGCGAAAGAGAAGTTTAAATGATGAGACTTCATTAGAATTGTAGCATTGTCGTTTAGGCCATATTTCGAATGGGAGAATGGAGTGTCTCATTAAGAAAGAGATACTCCATCTATTAGATTTCTCTGATTCAGACCACTGTATTGACTGTATTAAGGGGAAATATGTAAAATAAATTAAGAAAGGAGCCACATGAAGCACAAGAATATTAGAACTAATCCACAATGGCATTTGTGGACCATTTCCAACTTCGGTTGACGGGTACGACTCTTTTATTACATTCACTGATGATTTCTTCCATTATGATTACATTTTTCCCATTCGTGATCGATCTAAATCACTTGATAAGTTTAAAATATTTAAAGATGAAGTAGAAAATCAGCATAATTTAAAGATTAAAGTGGTAAGATCAAATCATGGAGGAGAATATTATGGGAGACATGCTCCTTATGGATAAATTCCTGGTCCATTTGCTAAGTTTTTTTTTCTAAAAATGGCATAATAGCCTAATATTCAGCACTTGGTGAATCTCAACAAAATGAAGTAGTTGAATGACGCAACCGCACTCTTATGGATATGGTGCGTAGCATTATGAGTTACTTTAGTTTACCGAATGGTTTGAGGATGGAAGCATTAAAGACAGCCGCACATATACTTAATCGGGTTCCTAGTAAATTAGTACCTAAGACACCTTATGAATTATGGATTGGGAGGAAATCGAGTTTAAAATATTTATGTGTGTGGGGTTGTCCTACTGAAGCTAAAATCTTTAATCCACATATTGAAAAATTAAATCCTAAGATAACAAGTTACCATTTTATTGAATATCCTGAAAGATCTAACTGATATCAATTTTATTGTCCAGATCGCATCACTAAGTTTGTGAAAACTCGACATGCTATATTTTTAGAGAATGATGAAATCAGTGGGAGCTCAGAGAATGGAGATTCGGACTTATGTACCATTACCGATAATCCGAGAGACTATTCTTCATATACCTTATTCAGTTACACCTCTAGTTGAGAATTTTGGAGTTGAACCTCTACCTGAGAATTCTGGAGTTGAGCCTCCACCTGAGAATTCTAGGATTAATATTACAGCACCTAATGATGAGCCTCCATAGCCCCCTGTGATAACTAATGAACCACTAAGATCACAATAGGAAAGAAGGTCTGTCATTCGAATGATTATGTCATATACATGAATGAAGATATAAATGACATTGGGAAGGTAGACGATCCCACCTCATTTAAGGAGGCTATGTTGACTAAGGATTCATCCAAATGGTTTGAGGCCATGTAAGATGAAATAAAGTCTAAGCATTAATGACGTCTAGGATCTAGTAGAAATTCCTAATGGAGTCAAAACAGTAGGCTATAGATGGGTCTACAAAAATAAGCATGACTCTAAGGGAAATGTTCAAAGATTCAAAGCAAAACTTGTAGCAAAAGGGTTTACACAAAGAGAAAGGATTGATTATGTTGATACTTTCTCTCCCGTCTCAAAGAAAGATTCTCTTAGAATTGTCATGGCGTTTGTTGCTCATTATGATTTAGAGCTATATCAAATGAATGTTAAAACCACGCTCCTTAATGGTGACTTCCATGAGAATGTTTACATGGCTTAACCGGAAGGTTTTGTCTTGAAGGCAAGGAACATATGGGGTGTAGACTTAAGAAGTCTATCTATGGATTAAAACAAGTATCTAGACAATGGTACCTTAAGTTCGATGAAACTATAAAAATTTTTGGTTTCAAAGAAAATGAAGTGGACAATTGCATATACATTAAGACTAAGGGGAGCAAATTTACTCTTTTAATGCTTTATGTGGATGATATCTTATTGGCTAGCAGCGATAAGGATATATTGTATGAGACAAAAAGATTTCTTTCTGCTAATTTCGACATGAAGGATCTTGGTGATGCCTTTTCTGTTTTGGGCATTGAGATTCACCGAGATAGGTCCAAAGGGGTATTAAGCTTATCCCAAAAGGCATACATTGACAGAGTGCTTAAGAGATTCAATATGCATAACTGCTCTTTCCACACCTGCTCTTATTGTTAAGGGTGATAAGTTTGGAACTTTTTAAAATCCAAAAAATTAATTAGAAGCTGATCAGATGCAGGGGATTTATTACGCTTCAGCTGCCAGAAGCATTATGTATGCTCAAGTTTGTACTCGCCCTGATTTAGTATTCGTAACCGGGATGTTTAGCAGATATCAATCAAATCTAGGGTTGAACCATTGGAAAGCCGTTAAGAAAGTGTTGCGTTATATACAAGGCACTAAGCATTACATGCTTACATATAAGAAGCTTGATACCCTTGAGGTTGTGGGTTATTCAGACGCTGACTTTGCAGATTGTGTTGATATTAAGAAATTCACATCAAGTTATATCTTCACACTTACGGGAGGAGCCATTTCGTGGAAAAGCTCCAAACAATCACTTACTGCTGTAGGGTCGAGGATGCGCCTAGAGGGGGGGTGAATAGGCGTTTTACAAAATTAATCGCTCACTAAATAATTCACTCTAATCAACCCCTATATCAAAACCTAATCAAATATATATACGGAAGCGATAAATAGGTTTTGACAATTAAAGCCTAAATCAACTAGGCTCACTAGTGCACTAACTAAATTATGTCTCTAAACAAGAATTGCTATATTGATCAAACAATTAATACTAAGCAATTCTAATTCAAGCAATCAATAATATGCAAAAGGTAAATACTTGAATGTAAAGAGACAAGGGACAACCGATATTTTTCCGTGGTGTTCGGAGACTTGCCGGTCTCCCCTAGTCCACGTTGAGGCAAGCCCACACTTGGACCGGCTCCCGCTCGAGCACCCGCCTCTTTCCACTAGTCGTGGTTTTTCACGCTCACGCGTAGGCTCAACCCGAACCTTCACAAACTTACCGGGGCCTCTCACACCTCGAGAGCTCCCGCGCACGACGCCTACGCCGTCTAGGAGTCGGCAACCTCCAAGAGTAACAAGTCGCTCCTTCACTTGAACCTCACCGAGCACAACGAATGCGCAACCGGTGATCACCAAGTGCAACACATGCACAAGGCCTCCCTCAAGTGCAGCACATGCACAAGAGGCTCTCAAACCACTCACTAATTGCAACACATGCAATTAGCCTCACTCTTAAGCTCAAGAAGCAAAGGGAGAAGAGCAACACATGCACACAACTCCCACACACAGCAACAACCTTGTGCCCCAAGCCCCCCAAGGGGGTATTTATAGCCCCCCACAAGAAAACTAGCCGTTTGGGGGCAAAAAGGGCGAAATCAGCGAAGTGCGGTACTATCGCCCTCTAAGGGCCGGTAGTACCGCCCTACCTCCAATGGTCGGCCCAACGGCCACTTTTGCGGTACTACCGCCCTCTAAGGCGCGGTAGTACCGACTTTGCGGTAGTACCGCTCGACACACACCAGAAGACAAGAAAACAGCAAGACCTTTGCTAAAGAGCTACTACTGGCAAAACCCGGTAGTATCAAGATTTATGTACTACCGCCGTGTCTCTCGCGGTAGTCTTGGCCAATCAGGAGAAATCCGATTTCAACTCCAAATCCATTTCTCCGAAAACCAAAACCCATTCTTTGAGCCTCTAGATGATCAACACATGATCATACACATGTGCAAAACACATTTGCACCAATCTTAGCCCATGCTCAAAGAATTTCAACCAAATTGCAAAAACACATTTCGCAATCAACTCAAAGACTATTTGCAAAACGTATTAAGTAAATCAAACTCGAGTTTATGAGATTAATCCCCTTAGCCATGTGAAGGTCAACACGAGACCCATCAACTTGCCAACACCGTTGCAAGCCCTACTCACATGCTCTCGAATTCGGACTCATAAACCTCGGTTTATTCGCGACTGTGAACTTGCAAATAACGCAATAAACACATTTCATGCTTGAGCACTACTCTTTGCAACACATGCAAAAGTCTAGCTCCAAGCAACACCAAATCAAGATGCATGAACTCTCTAATTGCAACACATGCAATTCTCTAGTTCAATGCAACACCAAAACCAAATCACACGTATGAGCTCTTTACTCGCAACATATGCAAGCCTCTAGCTCCATACAAACACACAAACATCAAATCATGCTTGAGCTCTCTCCTTTTGCAACACATGCAAAACTTAGCTCCAAGCAACCACACAGTTTTAGAAAGATTGTTTTGCGAAACCAAAACATGAAACTTCAACTAATGCAACACATGCAAAAGTGAACTTCACGCAAAAGCCAACGCACTAGCTTATCACTTCTTGCAACACATGCAAATCAAAGCATTATGCGAAAACCAAATGCATATACTCTTTCATCTTTGCAACACATGCAAATCGAGCATAATGCAAAACAACCAAGCATAGGCTTAACACATTTGCAACACATGCCAAATGGTTAACCCATATGCAAAAACCAAATCAAATAAGATTTGAGCTTGAGTGAACGCGGGATGAGATCACCAACACATGATGAAGCTCAAGCAAAGGGAACGACCCCTCTTAATAGCACGGCGATAAAACCTTAGACTCAAAGACTACAAAAATCCTTAGCCTATCTAATTATACCTTCGCCACAAGACAAGCAATCCCTTTGGGGTCTTTATGATCATCGCTATACTCCCGGGATCATCACTCGACTCCTCTTCTTAACCGGGATCCTCTCTTGACGCCCATCAACTCATGATGCCGTCCTTGTCCCGTTCTCATCATCTCATCAATCTTTGGACCTAACCCAATCACAACTCATAAAATAGTTAGTCCAAGATGCACGGTTGTCTCAATTATCTCTTGCACTCCATTAACACATAATGGATGCCTTTAGATCAATTGAGCACAACCTAAATCAATTGAAACGATTTAATTGTGTCTTAAGTATAATAATGCAACTCATGCTTCATTATACTTAAGAGCTATTCATTTGTCCTTAATTAATCAAGGAACACCATCAACACATGATGAAATGTTCTTTAATGATTAACAAGACAAATGAACTCAATTTAAATTATCATTTAAATTGATATGAGTATATATTAACTACACAAGTTTTCATATACTCGTGTTGATGAAAAGTAATGATCCATTATGTGTAAGTTATATGGAAATGATCATTTCTCTAAATCATCAACTATAGAATAAACCCTACATGTATATGTGCATAAGTATGATTGACTTGGACATAATATGCACATATTCAATTTGATCGTATTGGAGTGTATCCTATATTACCATGAGTATACTTATAACTAGGCAATTCAAATATATACTCAAGGATTTAGTTTCTTTGTCTTGATCCTTATATGTGTCAATAAAGAATAGATCAATACAAAGAGACTTTCAAGTTAAACTACAAACTCCCCCTAAGTATGTGCATCCATGTAATGTGTGGATTGGGAAACATGATGCACATATTGTGGTTAATATAATGGGGACATTCATATTTTAACTTGACTCCAAAGTATGCAACTAATATTAGAATGAATACACATACATACCTCGGGTTTTCCATTTTTCAATGCGATGAGACTAATCAAAGATATTCTAAATAAACAAGTTAGTCTTGATATAAGATTTGTCATTAATAACAAAATCACATTAAATGGATAATCGCAATATTAGATTTGTCATTAACACCAAAACCATAACTAATGAAGGTTGAACGTACAATTGCATCATCCATAATGCAGGTTGAGTTTGTGGCATGTTATGAGACTACTGGGCAGGCTGTGTGGGTTAAAAATTTTATCTCGGAATTAAGAGTGGAAGACAGTATATCTAAACTACTATCTATATACTGCGATAATTTGGCCGTAGTTTTCTATTCGAATAACAACAAATCAAGTGGTGTTACCAAATACATTGACATTAAGTATCATGTTGTGAAAGATAGAATCCAAGACCAGACAATTGATATCAAACATATAAGTACTAAGTCTATGTTTGCGAATCTACTTACTAAAGGCTTACTACCCCGTCTCTTTTGAGAACATGTTGCCGGTATGGGTTTATTGGAAAGCCTCTGATTTTAGAAATGAGGGCCATAACAATAAAACCAACCCCTATTAAAAATAAGTAATTATCCTATCGAAATAGAATGATGCACTATAGATACTGGGGTTTCAGCAGTGCCTTTACTAACTGCTGAAATACCTTATCTTGGTGTGTTGTTCTATTAAGTGTGGACTTATGATGTTAGCCTTACGATTAATTGGGAGAATGTTAGTAGTGATCTAGGCTAACTGTCAGATCCGAAAAATTTGGGCTAGACTTACCTTACGTGCACTTTGATCGGGAGCATATTAACTGACTTTGGCTTGGTCCCGATAGCCAGCGCTATATTTAACAGGGAGAGGCTGACACTCAATGATATCAGAAGAATCTCGAGTTTTGGCTTTGTTCCCGAAATACCCATCCGATCTAGGGTTTCACGCGAGGCTACCGAAGACCGTGACTATCACTGAGAAAAAATCTCGGTGCCCCGTTTTCTTTATCACGCATAACCGACACTTTAATTTCCATATTATGTTCTGGTAATCATATTTTAGGTTAGTAAATATTCGTGTTTTAGTTTACCTAAGATTATCACGTTCAGCTGCTTACTGGCCTTTGGTCTATCCATGCACCCTGCCTCTGCAGTGGGCTCCACCATGCACAGGACAGTGGCACTGCCTGCAGCATCGATCGACAGTACCAGACCGTATGTACGTGATGAGCCGGGCGGGCAGGGATGATATGTACATATTACATTCAACAGCGGCTGATTAGCATCTATCTGCGTTGATGATTTGTTGGTTGGAGATTTAGGGTCAAACAAATAGAGTTTCAGTTCTTAATATCATCTGAGATTTGAAACTTATAGACTAAAATAAAGTGAATTAAGTTTTATTTTTGGTTTAAAATATAAATAAGATGATCCATCTAAATACTCCTAATGTACTCACAGCTCCAGCTCCACGGATCTAGTAAAGTTAGAAATACCTGACTTCACCAAATCTACGGATCTGATAGAGCTGAAACCCTACCAAACACATTTTTAATGTGCAGATCGATCGATCGATAACGACGACTGCAAATATATTTATGGAGACTAAAGAAAAGCAACGAAGAGAGAGAGAAGCTAGAATTAAACCAAGATGGATGGATGGATGGATCAATGTGGGAAGCGAATCGATCGGATTCAGCTGGACGGCGAGTAGAAATAAAAAGCAGAGTCCAGCCACGGCCGGTCAATTGCTTGCTGCTGGTGGTGGTGGTGGTTGTTGTTGCAGAGGCCAGTGCAGGCAGGACAGAAGAACACAGTGAGTCCTTCCGGCGGCGGCGGCGGCTACGGGCCCAGCGTCAGAGCTTCTCTCTCGCCGTGTCTGTCCGTCTCGCCGCAGACACTGCAGTGCAGTCTGTGCCCTGACGACTAGTCCACTGCCACTGCTGGCAAAATGTGTCATGCAGCTAGCCCAGCCTTCGAATGAAGGGGAAAGAAAACAGAGAGGCGGGCGGACAGCAAGCTAGTGATCACTTCACAAAATTAACTAAAGCAGTACCCTGCAGGTACAGCAACTAATTCAGTTACGTACCAACTTTACTTACTCAAAATTAAGCAAGAAAAGAAAAGAGTGGCTTTGTTGTAGCTAGTACTCCATTATGTAGTCTCAACATTATCTCTGAATCTCTTCTTCCTCTAAAAAGAGGTACGTCTCTGAATCTCCGACTCCGGTCGCTGGTCTAGTCCGAGGCGAGCCCTTGCCAGTCAAAAAAAAAAAGTCCGAGGCGAGCCCTTGCCAGTCAAAATTTTTTTTTTTTGAGATTTTGGGTTTTCGGATTGAGATCATCACAAATTTAACCGATTTTTATGTTTGTAGAACCGGATTTAGCACCAAATTTTTTATAACGAATTGTAATGCGTTTTTCTAAGAAAAACATGTAATTTTTTTTAAAAAAATACATATACAAATTATTTAACCCTAAACCCTAACTTAAATTATGCAAACATGTTAACTACAATTTTTTTGGATGGATTGGATATGTCAAAGTTTTTGTGATTTTTTGGCAAAATTTCGGTGAGATTTTAGGGTTTTTTTTTTACCGAGATAATCACAAATTCGACCGGTTTTCATATTTGTAGTATCGGATTTAGCATAAAATTTTTTATGCAGAATTGTAATACCTTCAATTTGTCCTTCATATGCTAAAGGGCAAGCTGCATGTATTAGGATAAAAAGTATTGAATCACTGCTCATTTATTCAACAGAGAGCACTACTAGAGCTTTGCTTGCTTGGTAGGAGGGGATCGAATGCTACGTGCTCTAGCTCCTGCATAGCCTAGCTTGCTCATTGCTTAAGGTACTACTCATTGCGGCGAGTGGTACTACCAATTTCTTAAGATACTGTCATGCTTGCAGCAAGGTCCTTGCCCAAGACAAGGATATCTTCATGTACAGGTCTGTGCCAGGCTCCGCTCTCCATTTCTTTTCTTGTGTTTCTCTGAAGTTTCAGAATTGAACGTGTTCAGTGCATATTGTTTTGAATATTTTCAGTTGATGGGTGTGAAAATAAAGTATGTGTCTTAGCTAGTTATTAACTTCCTTAGTTCATTCATTTGCATGTCTTAGCTAGTTATTAACTTGCTTAGTTTATTCATTTGCATCTATAGCTTTCCTGGTGTTCTAAGCTATTTGGCCACGGTGAAGATTCAGTAATAAAAAAAATCTGATCAGGTGTTCTAAGCTATGGGCTTGATTTGAAAGGGTATTTTATATGTAAATACTTAGTATTTTGTATTCAAATAGATAAAAAAATATAGATAAATGCTTGCATGAGATCCCCCCCTAGCCAATTTTTTAGCCCTGTGAGACCATTTCATAGGGGGTTAAAAAGGTCTAAAATTTCGATCAATTTGGCTGAAATTTCGGTTTTGCCGACCGCCAAAATACCGGATTTAAAATTTGGTTTTTGAAGTTCGATCAAATTTCAATCAAAATTCCAAAATCTAGCTGAAATTTTAAATTTGGACTGCCCGAGCTGTGGTCAAAAACAAAATTTGGATCCTTTGGGTAGGGAGGGGGACGCGGGTCAGGATGAAACGGGGGAAGTGTTGGTGTGTTTGGCCAGCTTTAATTTTTTTTATCTATGATCATCTATAGAACTAAATTGCAAATTTAGTTTATTTCTCGACCATAGAAGCACCAATACGTGATATGTGTTAACTATCGTGCTTCCCTACCATGTCAAGTCATTGGCACAACAGCGGCTCCATCTATTGTAGCAGCTTCCCGATAAGCGCGATAAGTGATGGTCCCACCTTCATACCAAGCTTGGATATCGCGGCAGGTACCTTCTAGCTTGAGCAATTCGGTAGCTCGCCTGCCGTGGTGGGTGCTGTGTTAGGGACTTGCTATGATAGGAGAGCATGATAGGTAACACGTGTCGCCTACCGGTGCTTTCGCAGTCCAGAAAGGGGCTAAATTTACAATTTTATATGAGAGAGGACTAAACGTGAATTTTTTTTTGAAAAGGAGCCAAATAGGCCAAAATTGAAGTGAGGCACGAGTTGGGTTACGTGGGTTGTCTTATACGAGAGAGGGTGTAGAATAGCTATACTAATAAATGTAGAATAGTTTATTCAAATTTCCACCATTTTCTGTGTCAAAGTTTACATCTCATATTGGTAAAAAAAACCTGCTGATATACTTAAGGATCTTAGTGCCTAATCAAAAACCTAGATGTGGGGACTTAGGTAAATACCTTCGGGATTTGCATTGGACGATGAAGACGTCATCGTGCGTGACGAAAAGGAAGCAGTGGCGGCCACCCGGAGAGGAAGTAGAGGATGAAGATGGCGCCGGTCTTCCCGTCACTTCCGTGCGCAATAGATCGGGTAGATGTTAGGGTTTTGTGGGGGTGAAGTGTGACCGACGAACCTTGGTTCGTGTGCCGGCCCTGAACCCCCCTTTTATTTGGCGCAAGGTGTGACGGGGGGCCACAACCAATAGGCGGTTAGTTGCTCCGCCGATCAGGGCGCTACTGGGCGTTCTCCCTCAAGATCAAATCTAACATTCTCCCCCTTGATCTTGAGGCTAAACAACTTAACTTAATATTAATCTCGCTCCTCAATAGATTAGTGCACAAAGACCAAGGCGTTGCAATAGCCAGTTACGTGATGTTGAACTCAATGACTATAGTACACCTTTCTATCTCAAAACGGAAACTTAGTCTTATGGGAGATGGTTGCTTATTTGACCCCTTACATCCAGAATCATAGGCTTTCCAATAAACCCATTCTGGCTACATGTTCTCTGAACACATATGGTGGTAAGCCCTTAGTTAGCGGATCCGCAAGCATTCGCTTGGTACTTATATGCTCTAATTTTATGGTTTGATCTTGGATCTTCTCCTTCACAACATAAAACTTAATGTCAATGTGTTTGGCAGCACCACTTGACTTGTTGTTATAAGAGTAAAATACTGCTGGTTCATTGTCGCAGTATAATGTGAGTGGACTTTCTATCTTTGTCTACCACTCTTAATCCGTACAAATTTCTTAAGCCATAGTGCTGCCTTGTTGCCTCATAACAAGCTACAAACTCAGCAAGCATTGTCGACGATGCAGTGACAGTTTGTTTGGAGCTTTTCCCAAAATAGCTCCCCCTGCGAGGGTGAATACATAACCTGATGTGGATTTATTAGTATCTACACACCCGGAAAATCTGCGTCAGAGTAACCCACAATCTCGAGGGCACTCGACTTTCTATACGTTAACATGAGGCTTTTAGTTCCTTGCAAATACCGCAAGGCTTTCTTAACTGCTTTCCAGTGATCTATTCCTGGATTTGACTGATATCTGCCAAGCATCCCGGTTACAAATGCTAAGTCAGGGCGAGTACATACTTGAGCATACATTATGCTTCCAATAGCTGAAGTGTATGGAACCGATTTCATTTGATCGATCTCATATTGGTTCTTGGGACATTGAAAATTCCCAAACTTATCGCCCTTAATTATTGGAGCAGGCGAAGCCTTACACGCATGCATACTGTATTTCTTTAGAACCTTTTCTAAGTATGCCTTTTGCGATAGGCCTAATACCCCTTTAGTTCTATCTCGGTGAATCTCAATTCCTAAGACATAAGATGCCTCACCGAGATCTTTCATTTCAAAATTTGAGGATAAGAAGTTCTTAGTTTCCAGAAGTAGATTTTTATCGCTACTTGCCAGCAGGATATCATCTACATACAGGACTAGGAAAATGAATTTTCCATTCTTAAACTTAGCATAGATGCAATTATCTTTCTCATTTTCCTTAAAATCAAAACTTCTTATAATCTCATCAAACTTAAGGTACCATTGTCTAGACGCTTGCTTTAGCCCATAAATGGATTTGTTTAGTTGGCATCCCATATTTTCTTTGCCTTCCACGACAAAACCTTTGGGTTGAGCCATGTATACATTCTCATATAGATCCCCGTTAAGGAATGTCGTCTTAACATCCATCTGATGTAATTCTAAATCATAATGTGCTACAAGTGCCATGACGATTCTAAAAGAATCCTTTGTCGAAACAGGCGAGAATGTCTCATTATAATCTATTTCTTCTCTCTGAGTGAAGCCTTTTGCCACGAGCCTTGCTTTGAATCTTTCAAGATTCCCTCTGGAGTCATGCTTAGTTTTGTAGACCCACTTACAGCCTACTGTTTTGGCTCCTTTACGAATTTCTTCTAAGTCCCATACCTTATTTGCGCTCATGGACTTCATTCCATCTTCCATGGCTGCGAGCCACTTAGATGAATGGAGACTTCTCATGGCTTCCTCAAAAGAGGTGGGATCACCCTCTATCTCTAAGTCTTCACTTACATAAACTTCATAATCAGCAGAAATAGCTGATCTCCTGTTTCGTTGTAACCTTCTAAAAGGTTCTTGAGCAGGTACGTTACTCACTATAGGAGGCTGTCGTGGCTCTTCAGGTGCAGCTACAACAGAATCTAGGGGCTCCATAATTACAGGAGCCTCAGGTACGTTAATAGCTGCACTAGGAGAACTAACAGCAGGTGTTGCAATAACTGGAGGTGCAACGACAGCAGGTATATATCGAGAAAATGGGCTCTTGAATCATCGGAGTTGGGGCACAGACCTGCTTCTCTTCAAGGCTTATTTCTCGTGGTACCATGCTCCCCCTGATCATTTCTTCTTCCAAGAACACAGCATATCTTGTTTCTACGAACTTAGTCTGTCTGTCAGGATAGTAGAAATGGTACCCTTTTGATCTTTCAGGATAGCCAATGAAATGGCAACTGACGGTCTTAGCATCTAACTTTCTAATATTTGGATTGAATACTTTAGCCTCAGCTGGACAGCCCCACACATGTAAATAATTTAGAGTGGGCTTCCTCCCAGTCCATAACTCATATGGTATTTTAGACACCGACTTACTGGGGACCCGATTAAGTATATGGGCAGCGGTTTTTAATGCCTCCATCCATAGACTAATCGGTAAGGTGGAGTAGCTTATCATACTTCGTACCATGTCCATTAATGTGCGGTTACGCCTTTCAGCTACTCCATTTTGCTGAGGTTCGCCCGGCATAGAATACTGGGCTACTATGCCATTTTCCTGTAAGTTCCTTGCAAAAGGTCCAAGAACTTGGCCATAAGGGGTATGTCTACCGTAGTACTCCCCTCCACGGTCTGATCTTACTACTTTAATCTTTAGATCATGCTGATTTTCAACTTCAGTCTTAAATATCTTAAACTTATCTAATGCTTCTGATCGTTCTTTAATTGGATAAATATAGCCATAACGCGAAAAATCATCAGTGAATGTTATGAACGAATCAAAACCATCCACTGTTTTCACAGGAAAAGGACCACAAATGTCTGTGTGAACAATTTCTAAAATTCCTGTGCTTCGTTTGGCATCTTTCTTAATTTGCTTAGCATATTTGCCCTTAATGCAATCAATACAATGTTCTGAATCTGAGAAGTCTAACGGGTGAAGAATTTCTTCTTTGATTAATCTCTCAATCCTCTCCCTCGAAATATGGCCTAAGCGACAGTGCCATAATTTCGAAGACGTCTCACTTTCACTTCTCTTTCGCTTATTACATTCGTTCTTCGATGAAGAGGTATTCACAACATTCACATCATTACTTTGGGAAACTAAATAAAGCTTGTCTTGCATGAAGGCAAGACCAATATCAATATTATTGAATTGAATTAAACATTTCTTATTCCCAAAATGACATGTATAGCCATCATCATCTAAACAGGATACTGAAATCAAATTCCTCCTCATGGAGGGTACAACTAAAACATTATGTAAATGAAGAATGAAGCCATTATTTAATTCTAAGGGGAGGTCTCCGATGGATTCAACTTCTTCCTCGATGCCATTGGCGACTCTAATGCTTCTTTCTCCTCTTTTCAGGATTCTCTTCGTATGGAATCCCTGCAAGGAATTTACAACATGAACAGTTGCACCTGAGTCAATCCACCATGTATGAGTGGGAAAATCTAAATACAGGGATTCATCTATGAATGTAATTTGATACTTACTATTCTTGTTCAGCCATTTAAGGAATTGAATGCAGTCCTTCATGTAGTGTCCCTTTTGATTGCAATGTCTACATGTATCTTTGTCCACCTCTGCTGGACCATTGCCTTTGCCTTCATGAGGCTTCTGGCCAAGGGAAAATTTCTTATTCTGAGGTTTTCCTTTATTCTTAAAAGAAGGCTTAGACTTGCTCTGAAAATTTCCCTTTTTCTTTTCTGATTGCTTAAGATGATTGATAGAATCAATCCTTTGAGCTCTAAGCCTCTCTTGTTCTTGAGCACACATAGCCATCAATTTTTCTATACTCCATTTTTCATTTATGGAGTTGTAATTTACGGCAAAAGTCTCATATTCCTTGGGCAAGTAATTCATGATAAATTGCACCAAATATCCTTCTGAAATTTCCATTTCCATGGTCTTCAGCTTAGCGGCTATGTTGCTCATCTTCAGAATGTGCTCTCTAATGTTACTTTGCCCATCAAACTTCTCATTTGCAAGTCTTTACATAAGAGAGTTTGCATACATCTTAGTAGAGCCGATGAATCGACTCGAACTTTGCTAAGATATTCCTTAGCACTAGCACATTCTAGGATGGCACCTCTTATTGCTTCCACGATGGAGTTTTTTATCACCATCATGCATTTTCTATTGGAATTCTCCCACTTCACACGCTCAAGGTCGTATGCCATTCTGATAGTAGCATTATTTTCTGCACCCGGTTGACCATCAGGAATTGGTTCGGGTTCTATGGGACGATCATGCAAGATTGCATAATCGATGTCTGAGAGAGCGAGTACCATCTCAATCTTCTCCCTCCAAGAGGGATAATTCCCCCCATTCAGGGGTTCGATCGCAGAGATCAGACTTAAGACATTCGAAATATTTGGAGCTTCATAAGAAAAAATAATTTAATCAGAACACTGAAATAAAATGCATGAATTAATTCAACATTGGTTCAATTAAAACATGCTCTTAACAGGAAAAAAATGTTCTATTTCTAAATCACCGTTGGGCAGAATTAGAACAGAACAAAACTTAAACTTTAATTGTTGTGGTAAATTTTATCATCAACGTTGGTCAGAAGATAAAATTCCCACACTGAAATAAACTTAATATAATTTTTCTAATCAAATTTTCACGTTGGATCCAATTTAATCAGAAAAATAATCTTAAACTGAGAGAATTATGGTAAATTTTATCATCAACGTTGGTCAGAAGATAAAATTCTCATATTAAAAAAAACTTAATATAATTTTCTAATTAAATTTTCACATTGGATCCAATTTAATCAGAAAAATAAACATAAATTTAGCAGCGCAAATACCATTTAACTCAGTACTTAAACTTAATCATATGCTTAAACTTAAATTCTTCACAGCAAAATGGAAAAATAAAATAAAAACATTTCACTGTTCACGGCCGAACCGGCCCAAAATGGCCCGAAGGCCTACTCTTTGGCCTTGGGTCACGTGCCCCAAGAACTTGGGTTCGGGCAGTAGAACGCTTCGCGTGGTAATGAAAGTAGCCAGCTGGGCTCCCTTCGCTCTGCGCCGTCTGATCAAGATTAACGGCTGGGATTTCTTTGCCAGGATATAAAACTCCGAAAAATTCGGCCGACCCCAAAAACCCTAATTCATTTGTTCGCTTGTCTCGCCGCTTTTTTCTCCGACGCAAGACGCGAGATGAGAGGAGGAGCGGGAGGAGGCGCGCGCCCGTAGCCCTTTAGCGGTTGTAGCGTCACCCTAGGGTTGACGCGCTGGCCGTCAAGGGGCTTCGCCGTGGTGCCCTCTCACTGTGCTACAAGACTCGTGACGCGACGAGGAGCGCATGGAGGCGGGGCAACGGCAGCTGATCTTCCTCGTCGATGACGACAAGTACGGGAGGCCAGGTAGGGCTTCTCCCTTCTTTTCTTTGATGCGGTTCTACGGGATTTTGGGGATTATTGCGCTAGGGTTTCCGGATTTGGGGAAAAAACCCCGATCTAGGGTTCATACCAGAGAGCAAAACTGCCCTTCCTCTCCTTCTAATTGCTGTGCATTGGATCTAGCCCAAAAGAGGCATAAACCGAAGGTGTTCTTCATCCAGAGTTAGGATTTAGGCACTAGTACGCAAGCTCTGATACCATTGTTGATATACTTAAGGATCTTAGTGCCTAATCAAACACCTAGATGCGGGGACTTAGGTAAATACCTTCGGGATTTGCATTGGACGATGAAGACGTCATCGTGTGTGACGAAAAGGAAGCAGTGGCGGCCACCCGGAGAGGAAGTAGAGGATGAAGATGGCGCCGGTCTTCCCGTCACTTCCGTGCGCAATAGATCGGGTAGATGCTAGGGTTTTGTGGGGGCGCAGTGTGACCGACGAACCTTGGTTCGCGTGCCGACCCTGAACCTCCCTTTTATTTGGTGCAAGGTGTGATGGGGGCCACAACCAATAGGCGGTTAGTTGCTCCCCCGATCAGGGCGCTACTGGGCGTTCTCCCTCAAGATCAAAACTAACAAAACCCACTACCTTCCTTCTCCGTCAATCTCTGTGTCGCTCTCCACTCATCTTTTCTATGCTCAAACAATACAGTAATTGTCTGGTTTTGGTATAGTGAATTTAAACTTTCAATACATTAATTATTTTGTATTGTCGCTATTATATAGCCATCATGCATCACGATTAGATGCGTCAATAAAATCTAACTAAACGTTCAGTATATTGGAATGCATTTAAATGTAAATGTGGTTCATTTAAATCTTACGCGCTAGACTTGAATTCGGAGGCCACCTGGTTAATTGGTTCGACCGATGAAAATCAGGTGCAAATAAAGGACGAAATCTGCATGCCATGCTGGTTAATTCGGCCAAAGAAAAGGGCCAGGAGGGAAGTGATCTCACATATTTTTGGACCGAATGTATAATTTGTATTTATACATATTTTGCAAAAATTTTATATGTATTCCTCATAAATAGCATTATAATTCTTCGTAAAAAATTAGCGCCAAATCCAGTCAAAAACAATAAAAACCAGTCCAAAAATATGAAATCTGGTCAAAATACCCGAAAGTGTGACGAAAATTGCTGAAATTATTGTAGCAATTTGATGGCCATATGATAGAAGCACCAGTACATCATATGTTACCTATCGTGCTCCCCCACTATGGCAACGCTTCATATACTGTAGCAGCTCCTTGACAAGCGCAATAGGTGACGACCCTACTTTCCTACCGAGCTCGGATATCACCGCAGGTACTTTCTAGCTCTGGCAATTCGATAGCTCGCCTGCTGTGGTGGGTGCTATGTCAGGGACTTTCCATGATAGGAGAGCGTGATAGGTGACACGTATCGTCTGTTGGTATTTTCACGGTTAGAAAAGAGACTAAATTTATAATTTTATTCGATAGAGGACCAAACATGAAAAAAAATTGTGAAGGAGAGTCCAATAGGCCAAAACTGAAGTGAGGCGTGAGTTGGGTCAGGTCAGTTGTCTTATACGAGAGAGTATGTGTAGAATAGATATACTAATAACTAATAAGTGCATAATAGCTTATTTTAATCTCCACTATTTTTTTGTGTCAAAGCCTACCTCTCATATTGGTTAAAAAAAAACCATCACCTTCCTCTGCCATCAACCTCTGTCGCTCTCCACCTATCTTTTCCATGCTCAAACAATGCAATAATTGTCTGACTTTAGTACAATAAATTTAAACTTTCGATACATTAACTTTTTTTATTATTGCTATAAAATCTAATTAAACGTCCAGTACATTGGAATGCATTTAGACATAATTGTGGTTCATTTTGTATTGCTACTATCATATGGCCATCATATGTCACGGTCAAGTGCGGCAATAAAATATAACAATATGTTTAGTAAATTGGAATGTATTTGAACGTAAATATGAAATCCATTTCTTATTATCGCTATCACATGGCCATGATGCGTGACGGCTAGGTGTGACAGTGCAAACTACCAACACATTTAATAAATTGGTGTAAAAGCTTATTCATTTGGTATTTATTGATAAAACTTATATTGTTTTACTTCTCTCGTCGCTAGCAAGATACCAGTGAAAACCGCTCGTAAAGTAGACCTACCAATCAAATAAGGAACTTATATTGATTGGTTGGTTGCCTACGTGGCTAATTGGCTTAGTCTCCCTACGAAATTAGTACATTTCACCGGCTAGTATGTCTGAAACGTAAAGCGACCTTAAAAGCCTGGATGTCTGAAACGTAAACTTGCCTTAATTTGTACAGAACGATGGAGGTATAGTACAGTTACTACAGTATATATCACCAATGCAACCGATCAATATATTGCGTCCTTCAATGGGCACGCGTACGTACGTAGACAAGGATCGATCGACCCATCGGTCCACAGATTTGTATCTTGCTTGTTACTTGCTAAGTTGTCAGTACAACACTTAGCTTTGGCGTGCAGACTGCAGTGATCCATGCAGGAGAGGGATCCAACAGGGAGAGAAGGCACATTTTTATATGCAAGATTTATGCCATTGATCTGTAAAGTAGTCGTGCAGAACACACAGCAGCAGACAATGTATGTTGCGATTACAGCACTACCGAGTTTTACTGAAATTTGGTCATAAAATTAGTTATCAATATTTCAGTGGCACGAAAATAAACTTGAGAGCAAGGGAAAAAAAAGGAAATCTTGCTAAAATTTGAAAGTAAACCAAATGATTGACAGACTCGATAACACTACCAAAATTTGGTAAATCAACAGCATTGATAACTATAAGAAGCAAATCAAACAGCCTACAGTACATATACTAGTACCAGTAGTGCCACTCTAAGACATTCAACCAAAAAGAGAGAGAGAGAATACGCCACACACAGGCAGTAACCAGTTAACTGCTACTAATACGACTACCGCACACTAAGCTGGCAGAAATTGACGATGTGTACTACTAGCGAGAGTACTGACTGAATAAAGATGACGAGCATTCTAGCTGATAGAGGCAGGAGGGATGAAGGATCATCTCTCTGATTCAACTGCTCGACGCGGTCCATGATGGCTCAAAACAATGGAGCACGCGCGTTCTGACTAGTACCCATGGGTGTGCCATGCCGATGCGCCGCCACAGGCGCCATGGCCATGGACCTGAGCAGGAGGATACGCGTATGGCCCCCAAGTAGGGGCAGCGGCTGGGTAAGAGGAAGAGGGGTAGAGGTAGGCCTCCGGCTGCACGGCCCACAGACCCCCCTGAGCCTGCGCCTGCGCCGGTGCTCCGTCGCCGTAGTTCCAGCCGCCGCCCGGGACCAGATGGTTGGCCCACGCACCCTGGACGTAGGGAGCCGGCTGTCCATGCAGGCTGAGTAGTTGTGCCTGCACTTGTGCGGCGGCGGCGAGGTCGTCCTTCTTGATCGCCGGCTTGGTCTCGGCCTTGGGCAGGAGGAGGTCGACGTTCTTGCGGGTGGCCTTGCGGAGGTGCTGCCGGAGCTTCTCGGGGTCCGCCGTGGCCACCAGGCTGACCTCGCCCTTGGTCTCCAGCGCGGACTGGTCCAACCTCTCCACGCCGTGGTGGAGGGCGAGGTCCTTGACGGCGTTGCGAATCTTGCTGATGCAGCCTTTGCAGTGGCAGTGCATGGCCACCTTGAGCACGAACGCCCTCGCCACCTTGCCCTTCTTCTCACCGCCGTTGCTGCTGCTCTTCTTCCCCATCACCGATGATCTGCTGCCTCGATCGATCGGTGTACGTCTTGTTACGAGCTAACTATAAGAAGCAATTAAGCAGATGGATGTAGGAATTGCCGAGTGAGACTTGAGGCTGGCCAGGGTGAGTGCCGGGATCTTTATAGCCGGGCGCGGAAGGTCGTAGAGAGCGAGATGAGGGAGGTAGCCGGCCGGGCACGTGGCTTCGGAGAAGATTCGTCCACCTTTGGAGTCAAGCCGAGTCTTGGTCAGTCAACGCCAACAAACTGTGAACTGTCTGGACGATCGGCGGAGCGATCGACCTTCAAGTCATGTCATCTGATCTGACACTTTGACTGGGAGATGGTCGAGGGATCAGTACGCTTCCTTTCGTTCATACTTAGTGGTCGCTACTGTAAAAAAAAAAAAAGAGAGAGAATAGTAATAGAAAACTATATCAATAAGAGGTTATATAACACAAGACAAGAATCGGATACGGTGCTTTACGCCACTGGCGTAGTGCAGGCAGGATCAAAATATGGCGAGAGATCTCGCTTATCGGACGGGATGAGATTTGAAATGTCGGTTAGAGTGAAAAAACTAAAAAAAAAAGTTAAATTGCTACAATAATCTTAAAAATCTCGGCAAGATCTCGGTGTTTTTGACCGGTTTTTGCCATTTTTTAACCGGAAATAGATCAATAACCCTTAAGAAAACCATCTCTTATGAAAATTTGATGAAAAACTGAATTTTTGAGGTATTTTTTAAAAACAGTAGAAACACTGTCGGATTTTTATAAAATTCTACATACTTTTTAATGATGTGAAAAATTTATGGTAGCATCCTAGGAAGTGTAGTATGATACTAAAATTTTTAAAAATAATTGAACTTCATTTGTTACTTTTAAAAAATCAAAAACAGAATGAACATAATTGGGACAGTAATCTTGTTAGAGTTTTATAAATTTTCTCGAGTTTGATAATGATCCAAAATTTTTACGAAAGCTTAATAATTGACTTAGTACCATTATATAAAAGTTTTAAAAAATTTTAACTATTTTTGTTTATCCAATTAAATTTATGTATGCATTAAACTTCATTTGTTATATATCAAAAATCAAAAAACAGAAAGAACTAAATGGTACACTGCACTTGTAAGAATTTTATACATTAACTCAAGTGTGATCATAATTCAAATTTTTTATGAGATCTTAAGCACTTCCTTATAACCCTTTTGCAAAATTTTCAAAAATTTTAAATATTTTTTTATTACTAAAGCAAATCTATGAGGCCTTTACGAGGATATAGCACTGTCAGAATTTTTGAAACTTGATCATCATATGAAAATTTTATATAAATATTTATGATACATTAGAACTATATACAAAATTTTTAAAATTTTCTAACTTGGTTTGTACCATTTTCATTTGATTGAAGTTTTTGCCGATAATCCTTTTATCAGGACAATAGCACTGTCCAAATTTTTAAAAATTAATGAAGCTTGATCATTATCTGAAAATTTTATAGAAACATTAGGGATACTTCATAACCATTTACAAAAAATTTAAAAATTTTATAACATGTTTTGTTTCATTTTTCATTTGGTTCAAATTTGCCGGTCAGCGTTTTATCAGAACAGTAGCAATGTTTGAATTTTCAAAAATTCCACAAATTTGATAATCATCTAAAATTTTTATGAGAATATCATTAATGTGTAAGGAACCGTAAA
The DNA here is from genome assembly GCA_036346375.1 of Guadua angustifolia. Lineage (NCBI taxonomy): Eukaryota > Viridiplantae > Streptophyta > Magnoliopsida > Poales > Poaceae > Guadua > Guadua angustifolia. The sequence goes on from JAYEVE010000476.1 coordinate 86,363, forward strand.
AAAAAATCAAAATTTTTGACATCGTTTGAGCTATTTTTCACTCGGTGCAATTTTACCGAGATCTTGGCAAAACCGGCCAAGATCTCGGAAATCTCGGCGAGATTTCGGTCCAACCGAGAGTTTCAAAACCGGATTTGAATTTCTGTTTTTATATTTCGGCCACAATTTGTTTGAATTTTCGAGATCTCGTTGAAATTTTGTTCTCCAGTCAAGGACGGTATTTCGAGCGAAATCGAGATTGTGAACCTGAGTGCAGGTAAGGCCCAGCAGGTGCATCCGTAGCTCTTGCAGTGGAACAAACCGATGCCAATGCGATTGCGATTACTGCTCGTCATTTCTTCTTCCATCTCCTGCTGATCAATCAGTTGAGCTCCGGTGGTCGGACTTTTTTTCTCAGCAAAATTATCAAGCCATGCCCATGGTGCTCTACAACTACTGTGCGCGCGAGAGTTAACAAGATCATCGCGTTCTTTGAAAGCTTGTGCTGCCTGCCTGCTCTGCTCTGCTTCGCTTCCTCGAAGTTATCGAGCAGAGCTCACTAATCCTGCAACTAGCTAACGTAAAAAGAAGAGGAAGACACCACACCACCACCGGAGAGAGAAATTAGCAAGGGACGTTGGAGGCGTACGAAGGATAAGACGAAGGTGCCAGCTTGCTTAAATTGCTTGACCAATTTCACGGGTCGTGTTGGCATCATCAGGCATGATGCATGTGGGGAAATTACACGGGCAGGCTGCACTAGAGCCATTGACCCGGATTCCAGTCTTCTCAAATACTACTCGAGTGGAATCGAATCTAATCAAATGCGCTTGCACCGGGTGAACGTATTGGAGGTCCCTGTCAGTCCAATGGGAGGTCAAGAACCAAATCAAGATGGCGATGCACGTTCCGACAGGTGTTTTTAAACGCCTTGTGGCCAAAAAGCGAGAGGCTAGGCTAGAGAGCCATGTCATCAGGACCAGCATACGTACTGGGCCTACTGGCTGGTTATACGCGCGGCGCCTGCATCTGCATGCCTTTGCGTGCTTGACGCGCTAGACTTGGCTTCCGTGTTAGTTCCTTCATACGGCACCTGCTTCTCTTCTTCTCTTTTCTAGCGCCCAACAGCGACACCATCGGGCGGCTGGATTGAAAAAGCTGGTTTTGATTTATTAAGTACTGATGATTATATTTTTTTTTATTATGTTTATGGGTAAATTGACTATTACAGCTGTAATATTTATGGGCTGTTTGGTTCTCACTCAGCGTGGTCAGCTCGCCGAAGCATGAAACGCCACGCATAGCGCTCGCACGCAAAGCAAAGCGAGAAAATTGCGGTTGATCGATGGAGCCAAGTTTGCGAGGAGCCATGAACCAAACAATGATCGAGCGGTCAACGACGGAGGAGCGAGCAGGGTGAGTGGGGAACCAAACTATTAGAGACCAAACGAGCGGGGAGATAGCAATATAGCAAAGTATAGCGTTGTCTGAGTGGGGAGATGACATGGAGACGGCGAGACGGGGTGGTGGAGGTCGAGAAAACAGAGTGACCGAGATGAGATGTGGTCAAGCGAAGCCACAGCTGAAATGCTTCTCCCCAACAGCTGCAGCTTTTGAGGATGCTTCTGCTGTGGCTTAACTTACCAACTGCTTTGCATCCATATTGTTTGAGGGAGCTTTTGGCCTAAAACTGAAATACAGCTCCCCCAAACAAGCCCTTATTGGACTCTAGCACAAGGTTTTAAATTTTATTTCAAGTTATATCTCGGAGATGTCGAAATTCAAATATTAATGAGATTTCATAATTTCGAATGAAATCTAAAAGTCAAAATTCAAATTTAGATTTTTTTTTAACCGGATTCATGAGATCTCGACAAGTTTCAATCTAATGAAAAATGATCTCCCAAGGCTATAAAATATTAGGAGAAAATATAAAATAAAATCATGCAACAATTTATATACATTTCTTATCTATTTGAATGTAAAATACTAAGTATTTACATATAAAAAAAACCCTAAATTTAGAAATTTCATTAGCATTTCAAATGTACATGAGTCGATGGGAAAATAGGAAGAAGCACTATTGCATGGAAAAAAGATCAGGTGCATGTGGCTGCCATTAGGAAAGTGCTAGTGCATGCAGCAGCTTATAACAATTCATGCTGGAAGAAGCAAACGGCGTCACAAAAATGGAGGAGGAAGAGAGGAATTCGGAGGCCACCTGGTTAATTGGTTCGGCCGAGGAAATTCAGGTGCAAATAAAGGAAGAAATCTGCATGTCATGCTGGTTAATTCGGCCAAAGAAAAAGGCCAGGAGGGAAGTGATCTCACATAATTTTGGACCAAATGTATAATTTGTATATATACATTTTTTGCAAAATTTTTATATATATTCCTCATAAATAGCATTATAATTCTCTATAAAAAAATTGGCGCCAAATCCAGTCAAAATACCAAAAGAGTGACAAAAATCGAAGAAATTACCGTAGCAATTTGATTTTAAAAAAATTGTAGGGATTTCGAATCTCATCTTCAGCTGAAATTTCCAAAATTTCGCCAGGATTTTAAACCTTGCTCGAGCTCACTGGCGATAACCTCATATAAGGTATCTTTATTGTATTTCATTTCTTTTTTAGCTTTGTTTTCTTCTATTTATATAATAGCATAAGACTATATTCGTTATGTTTGTCTATGAATTTAGATTGCACAAGACTATGTTCGATACATTTGTCTCGATTTAACTCAATCCGCTTGGGTTTTTGGTTAAAAATTTAATTCTACTCAATCCACTTGGGTTGGTTAAAAATTTTGTAACATCCTAAAATTTGAGTTTTAGAATATTTAAATTTTAAAATGGACCATTTGCATTTTTCTTGAAATAATTGAAGCTTAATTTGAATTTTCTAATAATAAAAAATTAATTTGATTAATCTATTCATCAAACAAAATATTTTCAGTCGTAGTTGGGTTCATTGTGCTTCAAGGATTTTTTGTATTTTTTGGGATTTTTCTGAATTTATTTGAATTTCTAGAGTTTTTCTAATTCAAAAATTGTTTAAAATTTTTAAATTGCTCTCATGCCGAATTCCCGTCGGCCCGTTCCTATTCCCTCGCTCGGTCGGCTCCACTCAGCCCACCGCCTTGGCCTATCGGCCCGCTTCGCCGACTGCCACCGCTCACTTTGCCTCGACACTGCTCCATGACCCATTACGCCGCGACTACGAGGACCGTCCGATCTGCACCATGTATGCGGTCTAGATGGAGCCACATCGTGCTTGCGCCGCTGCTGAAACCCTAATCACGCCGCAAAGTCCGCGCCAAACTCAACGTCCGTGCCGTGTCCGTGCGCGCCTCCCGAGGGCTATAATAGCACTACCGACCCCATGTGAGCTTCCTCGTTGACCTCCGCACCCGCCGCCCCTTTCCTTGCTGCCCAAGACCCATCCATCGTGAGAACGACCTCACTAGAGTTTGCCGCCGCCCCAAGTCGCTTCTTCGTCATTGATCTCCGTCTCGGGACCATCTCCACCGACACCGTTGCTTCCTCCGAGTTCGCAATGTCTTCCTCTTCCAGATCTGTGCCGAGCCGTTCCCGATCCGTCGTCGTTCCTCTGTTCGCCACGTTGTCTTCCTCGCGTCCGACGAGATAGCGCCGCCCCTCACCGAGGTTCTTCGCCGCAACGCTCGGCCGTTTGATCCATGGTGAGCGCCTTGGATCTCGGCACATCGCAGTCGCCCGCGGCCTCGCTTTCCTCCGTCCAATCCCGTGCCCGTCGCTGGATGCGCGACGCGTGGCAAGTCCACATCAGCATCCGCGTGGCTGCGTCAACCGAGCCGCTGCGTAAGCGCCGACGTCGGTCGTGCACGGGGTGCATAGTGAACCGGGCGCGGTGCCGTGGACCGAGTCCAATTTTCGGATGACGTCAGCATTGCGCAATAAATCAATTTTCTAATAGAAAAATAAACCAAGAAATTTGAATTTTATCTTTTTCAATCTTTTCTCTGAATTTAATCTTTCGGAGGCCCGTTCTCTTTCATACGAACTCCGATTGAGGCGATTCAAGTTTCTAAATTTTTCTAAAATTAAGATCTACCTTTTAGAACTATTTACTTTCAATTTTGAGCTTGTTTGAGTCTCTTTTTGGTATTTATTAGCCATGTGTACGTGCGTTACAATGGAAACTCAATTTGCGATAAAAAAGTTTATTTTCAAAGAGTACTAACAGTGGTAAAGGTGGGTAATTTTGATGAAATGGCGCGGGCAAAGGTGGGTAATTAAAAAGCAGTGGCAAAGGTGGGTAATTTTAATGAAGTGACTAGGGCAAAAGTGGGTAACTAAAGAGCAGTGACAAATGTGGGTAATTTTGATGAAGTGACGCGGAAAGAAACTCACTTTATATAGTAGAGATTTGGTTTTATCATTTCTTTTCCGGTAGACACGAATTCCGAGGAAGCGAACGAAGACTTCAAAAACCAAGACTCAACAAGGCAAGTCGTAACCTTGATCATATTGATCCTATATTTACAAAGTAATTTGTTTTATACAATTGTATACTATTTGAGTATCGCTGATTATTTCATAGAAATAGTTACGAGCCTAGTTGATATTATGCTACCTTGATTATTAGAATGCTATGTATCCATTGTTAATTTTAGATTGGGGCATTATTAGTTCAACATAATCATATTACCAACAATGGGTTACCTTAACTATACTTAGACATGTTTAGTTGTACGATGGGATTCATATCACATGTGAATTAATGTTAATTTTGACTTAATGAGATATTGAATTGTGGCCCTTAGCCATTATTGTAAAATTTGTTGTACCATGGCAAGGTATGCTACTGGTCTTGGTTAAACAAAATGTTTCCCTCAGACAAGTGATCGTGCAGTAAAGAGGTGCTTTCTAGCATATTGGAATGTAGTTGTCTTATCTGAGACAATTTAAGGATTTAATCTTATATGCTATTGAACTGAGCCTAACCGTGCAACCACAAGTCTGGTATGGGACAGACCTAGCTGATTAATTTGCAATGTCTAGTCTTGAGTATTGCCAATTGTTGGTGTGGGTTCCGGAATAGACGGGTAGATTCACATGGCTCAGAGGGGATCCCGAGGAGCAAAACCTTAAAGAGCAGTACCAAGTTTAGACATGCATTGTAAATGTCTTGTCGTGATCTCTCTGCCGACACACCAAAGGAAGTGTGTTCATAGCGCTTGGTAACAAGAGTTGATCATATCTTGTAGGTAAAACTGTACAACCTTTGTAGAGTGTAAAACTATTCGAATAGTTGTATCCACAGTCATGGACAAGCCCAAGAATTTCACACGAGGTATAGAGTGTTTCATTAAATGTGAGAATATGGAATTGTTGAGATGTGAATGGAGAGTTCACTGTTGTTTTGTTGTCTAAAGTTATACTGTTGAATTTAGTGGTTTGATACTTGTTTTAGATGATGTAGGGTGGTGCCTCACTATTTTGTTCTTGTTGTCTACCATTAATTTACCAGTTATTTATTATCTTTTTCATAAACCTGCTTTCAATCTATTTACTATATTTCAATTCAAGTTGTTACTTTCTACAAATGAACCATATGACTATCCTTTGTCAAGCTTTGCATGAATATTGCATCATTTTCTACGGCTTGCTGGGTACTTTTGTATTCACGGCTTTATGTTTTTGTTGATCAGCTGCTGAGAAAGGACCAGGAAATAATAAGTATCATGAGGAGAAATACTATGAAGACTACGTGGACTAGGAAGGTGTTTCTCCAGGTGATTGCCTGTGGCATATCAAATAGCTCAAGTTATCTTATTTCTGCTTCAATGGTTTATTTGTTTCTTAAACCCTAAAGACATAATTGTATGAACTTTGACTATAAGGTCATTTGTTTTAAATAATAATAATTTACTTCTTAATTCTTAATTAATTCATTGTATGGAATGATATTTTATCTGTGTTGTCACTATGTGTACTAGCGTGATCTTGGACTAGTGCAGTATACACAGAGAGTTTTAGATTTGCAAATCCAAGTCCCGACAAATTTTAGTTTAGTACTTTGAGCCGCCCCTTCTATTTCATCCTAGCTTCGCCACTGCACAGCATGCCAATCCAATGAACGTTCATCCAATGGGTGATTATACAGAAGAACGACATTAACAAACAACGAAGCAAGAGATTTCCCATGGCTATTCAGAGGAGAAGAAAAACGATCATCCAATTAAAGGAGAGCAATTTGGGCCATCATCAAGGTCATCCTATTGCAGATACAAACAAAGATACCAAGATACTCTCAAATATCAACTGCTACCGCAGTAACAATAGACTAGCTTGTTTTTCAAACATTACTACACATCACTGAAAGCTCGTAGCAGCGCATGCTTAGACAAGGAAACCATCGCATGACAAGAAATCAGCCAGTAACAGCCTAACAGGGAATGACATACGCTCCAAACCACGCCCAAAAAAACAAAGATTCAGAAGTGATACTGACCTACAAGGCGATGACCTGCACCATACGAAGGTTGTGCTGTTTAGAGCTCATACATCGCCAATGTCTCAGTGATATCGGACGCAGTCCACATGCCAAGCGTGCCGGAAGATGCTGACCAACGATATGCACATCGCTCCGAAGGCACGGTGTGGCCCCATGACTCTGGCAATGGCGGGGCGCTTGGCATTATAGGGACGATGCTGAGGCTATTTGGCCGTCTACCTGGGCTTTCTGCTTCAGTCCCTAGAGCAAATGAGTAGAACGTAGCCTGAAAGATTCAGTTGAAAAATCGCAGTCATGGATTGGATCATTCATCATCAGATAAGCTGGTGACCTACCAGTATCCTACTTCCCCTACTGCTAGAAAATGAAGGAAGCCAAAGGCAGGCATAATCTGAATGCATCGTTTGAACATGACCTTGATTAAACAAATGGGAGTCATCGGCAGCTTATCTAACTAATTCAGTAAAACATCAAAACATTCAGTGTCCTACGCATTTGCTTTTTTTTCTAACTAAAGAAGATGAAAGAATAACTGCATTAATAGTAGCGGAACAATGATAATGATTTAACAGCAGCTAGCTTGGTATTTTTCAATCATCATTAGGTCCATAGCACGATTTATCATCATCCTTTAGATGGAAAACTGGCTTATTTTGACTGTAAGTGACAGTAACTTCAATAGTACCTGACCAATTGGGCTCTTGGTTTGCCGAGATGTTGCAATGCCTCCTTGAGACACGGTGCTTTGGGTTTCTATCCTCACATGCTTCTTTGTTGCTTCATGCAGCATACAGCAGAGCTTCTCCGGGTCCATTCTCCCAACCACTTTCACCTCTGCTTTCTCCAACACCAGATCAGCCCTCTCCACCCCTTCATCACAAAGTAACATGAAAGCCGCATCAATACAGTGCAACAGAAGTCATGCACAATTGCAAACCAACTTACTATACAAAGAGATGCTGATTTGAGAGATGGGCACATACCTTCTGAAAGGCTGATCTCTTTTACCCCATCATTGATCTTCTTCACGCAACCATGGCACTGGCAGTGTGTGTCGACCTTCAAAACAAAAGTCTTTGACCCATTGTCCTTGTGTTGTTCCTGCCACAAAATCACAAGAACCTCTCATCACATATATGAAGAATTAACTGTACCATGGATGGATATAGTTTTAGGTGCTTGGAAAGAACATACTTTTCCCATGGTTACTTAGACCCTGTCGTTAGTCTTGATACTTCAATTCTCCAGGAAAGATGTGATCAGATGTTATACCAAGAGCAAAAGTGGAGCAACAAAGAAAAGGGTTAGTTCTTGTTGTGGTTGGCCATCATCTTGACATTCTTATGGATGAAAAGGAGAACTTCCAATAAAAAAACTAGTGCAAATCATGCTCAATCTGACTTTGCATGATCAGTATTATTAACAAAGCACATATGAATATTGAAACAAAGCAATATGACAACAAATGTGACCGTGTAGGTTTGGAATTATACAGTACAAAAAATGATGATGAAAAGACAGGAGTTGCAACTGCAACTAGCAACCGTGAGCTTCTTTCGGTGCTCTTTTTTTTCTGCAGTTTAACAGCACATTGACTGTGGAGTGTTCAGATATTATTCTGATAGAATTAGGTCAGCTGACAATCTGCATTCAATAGTGAGTTGTTGGATTTGATCAACTCATGTAGGTTAGGTCTTTGTCAACAGAAGGAATATTCTGACCTCAGATCCCATCAAACTGAGTCAACTTACTCCTAGAACCAGTAGGTGTTGGGTTTAAATAGATAGCTTCAACATTGGAGTTTCCACAGCTTAGGTACTACCGAGAGAGGACAGTACTAATACCTTTACCAATTCGCACCAAGGCTTCTTTGATCTTCAGACTTGGGACTTAGACCTCGACAGCAGAAATCTCTGGACTGTCATGCATCAATTTCAGGAGTCATAACGTCAGTCAGCAGATGTACCTGACTAGATGCGGTCCTTTTACTGAATTGAATGCAAACTTAGTTTACCAATGCACCGCAGTTTGAGTACTTGACCACTAGAGTTCGAGTACTTGACCACTAGAGTTTGTTCACAAGATTTGCAAAGGCACCATCGCCAGTAGTCCATGCAAGAGCATCATCCTTTTTTCCTTTCATGGAGCTTGGCCCCATATTTCACACAAATATCTCTGTGGTAAATCTTTGCCAAATACTTGAATGATGAAAGGCAACTATCACGCACCTGAAGACCAGTAAAAAATTTTATTGGTGTTTCAGGGACTGAATAAGCCAAATGCTAGAGCAACCATCTCACTGTGGTGAGCGGTCTTCTCCCAACTCACATTGTATCCCAAAAAGCTCAACTGACTCAACAAGTCTTCAAGCATCAAATTAATCACCTTGCCCTGAGGCTGGGAAGTATGTAGTATCAGCAGTCACAAATTGATGAACATCATCATCCCACTCTATATTCCTGTGTTTAATATTCTTGTGCTTAGGTTTGTGGTTTATAGCTTTTCTCACCATTGCAGCTCTCTCTTTTATCTTTTTACCTGAAAATAAGTCAGACAAGAGCAGCTTTTCAGGCTTGTAGTTAGGATCAAACTGAAGAAGTTGCTCCTCTGCAAGTTTTCCAATCTTAATATTTCCATGAATCCTACATGCTCTCAGAAGAGATGACCACACCACACAATTTGCTTTGAAAGGCATATTCTGGATAAAAAGGTAAGCATCGTCAAGCTGTCCATCTCTTGCAAGAAGATCAGCCATGCAAGCAAAATGCTCAATCTCTTGTTTGACACCATACTTGTCCACCATTGAATCGAATATCTGAAACCCTTGTAATACCAAGCCACTGCGGCTGCATGCACACAAAACACCCACAAATGTGATCTTATCAGGATGGAGCCTGAGCGATCCCATTTCATTAAAAAGCTCAATAGCTTTCTCGCCAAAACTGCGATGAGCAAGTCCATTTATCACAGCGTTGAACAACTCCACGGTCTTAAATTCGTCACCAACACCACAAAACACATCCAGAGCTGTCTGTATGCACCCATGCTTTGCATACATGTCCACAAAGGCAGCAGCAAGCCCTGCATTTCTGCTAACCAGCCCATCACGCCCCACATGATGATGAAGCCTCTTTGCCAGATCAATCCTACCATATTGAACACAAGCTGAAAGCACTGTAACAACTGTCACTTCATCTGCCTCGAACCCTGCCTCCTCCAGCTCCTCAAACAACACCAGTGCCTCCTTGTACCTGCCTGCTCGCACAAATCCACCAATGAGAGCCGTCCATGCCACCAAATCCTTCTTGGGCATCTCATCAAATAACCTTCGAGCCATGTCAACCTCCCCAACCCTTTCATACCCTGACAACATCGTGCTCCATAACCTCATATCCCTTGCCTTCTCCCCTGCCAAATCAAACACCAGCCTGGCCAGCGCCAATGCCCTGCACTTAGCATACGTGTCCACCAACCCGAGCACCACCTCTCCTGAGTCAAACACTTCTGGCTGCAGTGCCCTCCTGGAAACCCCATGCACGGCTTTTGCAGCCCTCAAATCCCCCAACCCAGCGCACGCGCCCAGCAACGCTGTGATGGTCCACCCATCCGGCCGGAACCCTCTCTGCACCATAATCCTGAAAACCCCGAACGCGTCTCCAACACAGCAGGACTGCACATAAGAAGTGATCAGAGTGTTGAATGACACGGTGTCCCTCGCCGGCATTTCATCGAACAGGTTGCGTGCGAGGGAGAGGAGACCGAAGGATCCGTAAAAGTGGAGCAGGGAGTTGGCGGCAAAGAGGTCAGAGGAGAAGCCGGACTTGTGGAGGAAGGCGTGGATGGAGAGGCCGGGGGAGGGGGATGTGTGGCGGGAGCAGGCAGCGAGGGCGGCGGAGAGGGAGTGGGAGTTGGGCACTGTCTCTTGGGAGGCAGTGGGCGACGGTTGCTGGTCGCGTAGGAGTCCGATGAAGAGGCGGAGGGAGGCTAGGGGGTGGCCGGAGCGGACGTGCGGGCGGAGGAGGCGGGAGGCGGCGGGGGCAGGGAGCGGGAGCCGAGGAGGAGGAGATGCGCGTGCGCCTGGAGGGAGGGGCGGCGGCGGAGGGAGGCGAGGAGAGCGAGGTGCAGAAAGCCTCCCGGCGCGGCCGCGATGGATCGGCCGGCCGCGATGGATCGGCCGGCGCGGCGCAGCTTTGGTAGGCGGCGCATGGCGGGAGGCCTCGGGGTGGATGGAAGAGCAGCAGCCGGAGAGGGAGCCGCGCCGTGGCCTCGCTCTTGTGGTGGCGTTTGAACCAGAGACGTAAACACGCGTTCAACAAGGATTCCGTAGCAGTGCTCGTAAGACGGATTTTCCGTAGACTCTGCCATAAAATGTAGGATGGGCCTGGGGGAATTGGACTAGGCCCAGCTACCCAAAATATGGGCTCAGCGACCCATCACCTCCCCCACCTCACAGTTCAGTTCTCTCCTCCCCAGAACCCTCACCGCCGCCGGAGCTCGGGCCAGCCGGTTCCCCGGAGGCCGGCAAGCATGCGACACCCTGACACGGTTTTCTCTTGCACCGCCTCTTCTCCAGCTCTCCTCTCTATTTCGGCATCTACTAGTAGTTTTAGCAGACAGATATGATAGCTGATTACGTGGTAATGGTGGCAGTAAGAGCCAGAGCCACGCCTAGGGGTGGCAACGGGGCCATTCCCCGTCGGGGAGTGTCTCTCCGTCCCCATCCCCGTGATCTAAAATTTTTCGCCCTCATCCCCTGCTCGCCTCGGGAGATAATCCTCCGTCCCCATCCCCGTTCGGATATCGGTTCTGTTGACCCATCCTCAAAATTTCACACAAGAGAAGAGCTCTTATAGCCATTTCAACTCAAATCATATCAACAGATAAGGAAAAAGGAATACATGTATTCATTGAAGATTATGTTGTCCCGTTTATGAAAATGTGAATATGATACGCTAGAGAATATGTTTGCAATCTAATAACTAAATTGGACTAAACTAAATTTGGATCCCCAACCGGGTCCCCGCAGGGAAAAAAATTCTCCGTCCCCGTCCCCGCCATCCCCAACAGGGGAATAATTTTCCCCGTTTCCATCCCCGCGAGGGATGATTTCTTCCCATACCCGCCCCCTAATAGAGGAATTCTCCACCGGAGATCGGGGAACGGGTCCCCATTGCTATCCCTAGCCACGCCCAAGAGTAGCATGCATGGCGATGCTTACACATTATTTTTGCTTCACTGATTTGTACATACTTTGCTTCCATGTACGGTGACTTCTGATTAAAGGTTGAAGTCTCCGAGCACGTCGGCCATTTCACTGGAATTGTTGGCCCATCGGATGTAAATTCCTCAGGTTATAGAAGCACACTGTTCATCACGCTGTGGGATGTCATGTGATTTCTTAGCTTCTGAACTGGGATTCGCATTGGAAGTTGGAGGCACTACTGGATGACAGCCTGAATTTTCTTTTACTTTTTCTGTTGTATTTCATTGGCAGGATCCTAACTCGAAGCACCTCGGGACTACGGTCTGTAGAGATGGCAACGGGTATATACCTGGCGGGTATCACCACCTCGTACCCGTACCCGTGTTGATAAAATTCACCCGCTATAATACCCATACCTGCATGCGGGTACAAAATTTACCGTGCACTGCGGGTAACGGGACCCGACGGTAACCCGCACTGATTAATGTGTAGCTAATTCAAGTTTTTTTATTTTTTTAACATGTCAACTTGATGATATATTGATATGTTTCTCATTCGGGCCGATGATTATGTACTTTTGTATCGTGTTGGAGAAATGAAGAAATTTGATGGATGCATAATGAACAAGTTGAACTTGATAACACTTACCTCATCAAGAGAAGCGGTGGATCATACCCACAGTGAACGGGTACCCCAGCACTGCATTCCGCCATACCCGACGGGTGAAGGTTTTCTCCATTAAGATACCCATGGGTATGATTATTGGACCATATTTGTACCCTAATGGAGTAAATACCTATCAGGTTTTGGTACCCATTGCCATCCCTAATGGTCTGGGATGCATCAATGGTATTTGTCAAATTCTTGGAAATGGCTCCGAGTTCTGAGCTCTCCATTACAAGTTGAAGCATATGACATAATCATGTAAACAACCCGAATACTACCTTTCCTATAGTTGGAAGAGTTCCCGGTTTTTCGTCTATGCCACGTCCCGTTTTTCGCGCGGCTCGGCTCGATTGGTTCCGTCATGCTGCTCGGCTCCGGCTCGATTGGCTCGTGATGACTGATGAGTTCCCTCGCCCGCCACGCCATCGTCTTCCAGAGCCTTCCGTGCCACGCCGCGTGCCGTGCTTACCCCCGCGCTCACCTTCCCGATCCGAGCCAGTCAACGCCAAGAACGGGAAAGACGGCAGCGTTTTTCATCCTACCTCTCGGCCGACGGAGCCCACCGCCTTAGGCCAAGATTTCAAACTCCTCTTCTTCTTCGCGCAAGACCCTCCATCGCCAAGCGCCAGATTCGACCGACGCCTCCCGGCTCGTTCGGTCCAACATCGGCGGCTTCCACCTCCTCTTCCTCCATGTCCGTGTCCCCGACGAGAAGCAGATGCGTGTGCGCGCTCCCCGCTCGTTCGTTCGGCGGAATGCCCATGTGTGTGGTGAGTGTGGACCGCTTGCTTCCCTCTCTGCGTACTTGAGGTGCTCGATCATTTGTGTCAGTTCTTCCTGCTCGCGCATGGTGGCATAGGTATTGCATTATTATGGGATGTCGCGATGTGGGTGGTAGATCTTCTTCGACCATGGCATGTCTGTTGGTAGCACGCCCTAATAGTGTTCGATGAAATGCGTGGTAGTTTCTTTTTATTGATTGCTCTTTGCTGCGTTTCGCAATCATCTTTGCTTATGTACACGAATCACAACTGCTATGCACTGTAGTATTAGTATGTATCCGCTGTTACATGCTTCGATGCATTCGCCAATGGCTCGTGCTCACAAGATCCTATTTTGGCTTCATATATAGTATTCTTTGATAAGGTGCTTTGTGTGGACCTTGTTCTGCTTTTAGGATTAGCCAATGTTTTGTTCTTAGTATTTTGGGACTTAGGTGCCCTCCTAATTTTATATGCATTTTTACTAGTCGCTTTTTTTAGTCACAAAGAATCGATGTTGTGTGCTCGTTCAGGAAAGAGCACAATGTGATATGGGGACTCCACAATGCTCAAGGCTCACAATCCGGACGTCCAGTCTTAATTTGTTTTTCTTTGTGATTTATTGTTTCTGATTCATTCTTGGTAAGTGATGCCTTGAGGAAATCAATTGAGCTGGTTCTCTTTTCCTTGATATTATATTCTTAGTATTTTGGGATTTAGGGCTCCCCTTCCAGTTTCGTATGCATTTTTTCCTAGCTACTTTTTTTAGGCACAACAGTTAGCCCTGTGTAGCAGTCTGGGTGTGAATTTCTATGGGAATGAACCTGTCCAGTTTGTGATGTGAAAGACATCGTGGGATCGGTGCTCTGGTTCAGGGAAAGGGCACAATGTGATCTGGGGACTCCATGATGCTCTCAAAACTCATGGTCCTCGCAGTATCCTTTATGGATTCGATAGTAATTCTGCTCCCAATAATATTTATCATCGAGATAGAATAGTCCTGTTTATCAATTATGTCATAGAATTACATATATGTCACTTCTACGATGCATTGGGTCTTTCTGATTAATAGCAACAAGCATCTAGATAGGATATTTCAGGCATAAATTTATTCATTATCTCAGAGTGTAGAGAATTTTATTTTTGTTTACATTGGTAATTTGTATGTGTATAGGTGGCGCCAAGGGAATTTCGTTTCTGCAGGAGCTCATCAACAATGGAGAACAGGTGCACGACCTAAGATCTGAAAACTACCTACAAGGTATCGAAGTTTACGATTTGTGTGACATTTAGGCCGTTCGAGTATGTAGTCGCTTGTTCTAAGAATCATCTTGGGTGACTTTCATGAACAGGAGGGCTCTGCGTCATTGTTGTATGAGTGCATTGCCTCTTTGACACACGTACAACCAAAGATTGGTAGCCGAAATTCATCGAGCAAAGGCAATTAAATTTACTCCTATTGTCTTCTGGGAAAGATACAGGTAACTCCCTGCATTAAAGTATCATGTTTTCATCAGACCTGCTCATTTAATATGTACATGTGTGTTTATTTCAGTTGTTTATCTTGGCATTAAACAATTTTGCATGGCCTATTGGCACATTTGGATGCAGGATACCGATCCCTTTGCCAACACCCATGCATGTGGTTGTTGGCAGACCAATTGAGCTCAAGAAAAATTCTCAGCCTACTATTGATGAAGTGAAACCTTCTGAACTAATTATTGTCAGAAACAATTTGGTAAATCTATTGAAAAGCCCAAGTTGACATACCAGTTATTGATGTAGTAACGTTATATGTACTGCTTCTGAAATTTACTCTCCATGTGTATCCAGGTCAGTTTCATTACGTTGATTGAATATTGATAGATTGTCTAACATGAACAGCAGAATAGGTTATACCAGTTCTCTTATTATCTATTCACTGACCCTGCAAAATTATTTGTATCATAAGTAATGTAAAATATGTGCATTTCGGTTAAGTTTTTTGTTATGGAGCTTGCAGCACCCGGTAAGTTTTTTGTTGTTGTACATAGCAGGTTTAAGCACTCTGATTATACGTGTCATGGACCTCCCAGTTTCATTTCCTTGGGATTATGCAAGAAAAACACATGGACAGTGACTGATCCAGCCATTTGAGTGTGGCAAATCGTTAAATTTCCCTTTCCTTTGGATTTACACAGATGGATCTTGATTCTAAAAAATAACTCTTGAATACTTTAGTTTATAGTTTTTTGTCTTCAAAGTTATGGTTTTATCCTGTGAGTCTTTCGATTATAGCTTGCACTTAATAAGGGGTTCATACTCTTCAAGTCAACCAGTCTTGTGTTGTGCCCAAGTGTATCTTTCTAGTAGTGTTAGGATTTATAAGATCGCTGCCGCCGTTTTACAAATGTCAAATTTAACAATTTATAAGTTAAAATATAACAAACTACTCCATCAGATTCTGCGCCATATGTCGTAGTTTGAGAACAGCGCACACACATTCTTCGTTCTATTATACCTCTGCAAGCTCAGATATTGTGTAGGGCTTGCAGCTGTTTGGCATGCTCTGATATTTTAATGCCTCCATATTATCTATTAAGGGTTTACACATTTCAGCCAGCTTGCTGCAGCCCAGGCAATCTAATTATGGCTTCCTTCCTTAATGGTTAGCTTTGAGTACAAGACAAGTTTTTGAGGATGCCGAGGTCCATCAGCGATGCAAAGCTTCTGATCCAGTCCCTGAGCATGACCTATACTACAACACCAGCAATTCTTAAAGGTAAATCTGATTTAACCTTTTTCTCTTTGTTGCCTGAGGTCATCAACTATATTAACCTACTGCTGATGTTTCTGCAGATGATCGACTTGTATGTAGCTTTCGCTGTGACCACTGCCCTTATTCAGACAGGTTTTACCACTTCCCTCTATTGAGTATGCCTACTTTAAGACAAGTTTGAAGCCTCAAAATAGAAATTGAAATTTACTTGAACAACTTGGAGCATATGTTATCCTTCAAGACGTTTCCTGTTGGGGATTTTCACTAAAGCAGGCAAAGACTACACCCCATCAAAGGTTTTTGTGCTATAGAATCAGATTCTGATGTTGTTGGTACATATCAACATTCAAAGTCACCTCATATGGATTGGTCCTACATATATCTAAGAACAGAGAATAATATTCTGGTATCTAACACTGGTTTTCTCATTCTCCTTCCAACTGTTAATTTTGGCTTATTGTTTATTCTACGCTTATTTTGGACACTTCTTATTTATTTTATTTATTCTTTCATCTCCAAAGTAGTGTGTTACATCTGTTGACAAAAAATAGTTGCATAAGATTCATGCTGTTAGAGATTTCTTCCAGTGCTTTCAAGAAAGGTCGGCACATTTGGCCTCCAACTTAGAAATTAAGGTTGTACAACACCACAATTCGATCTACTTGAAAATCATTGTGTTCACTATCCCTATATGATATTCACCCTCTATTTGCTCTGTTGCATCACGTTATCTCCATCTTTCTACTTAACCTCGGTATTATACTTTTGTAGATACCATTTTGCTT
The DNA here is from genome assembly GCA_036346375.1 of Guadua angustifolia. Taxonomy (NCBI): domain Eukaryota; kingdom Viridiplantae; phylum Streptophyta; class Magnoliopsida; order Poales; family Poaceae; genus Guadua; species Guadua angustifolia. The sequence continues at coordinate 103,015 of JAYEVE010000476.1, forward strand.
GCGAAAACATATTCTTTTGTCGTTAGAACTAATGAAGGAAAGGAAGACTTGTATTGATTATGCGTCTCAAGGCTTATTAATTACTGCTGATCTGACGTGCTCCCTTTAACTTCTCATTGTAAAATTGTCTCTGCTTATTTTGTGTTGTCATTCCTGTTAGAATTATTACAGCTTGGCCTACCTAGCGCACAAAAAATGTAAAGATATATTGTGTTCGCCTCACCCTTGGTGACGTTGTTGGATTAAGACCAAAATTTGCATGCAGCCATCAATATCATGCAGGCCACATATTCTGACGAATTTGTTTCCTTAACATATATTGCCAATTTTAGATTGATTTTGCCCGTTTCTTATATTATTGTCTTGATTGTTCACTAACTATGGCTCCCTCTTATTTTTTCCAGCTCAAACAAAGACTGCAAGATACAACAGAAAGTTATTGCCTCCCTACAAAATTTGGGGTCTTGCCAGCATGCGGGAGCCTGTGTTACTTGCCCGCACTGAGGGCACGATCCAGGGAACCCATTAAGAGGTACAAGAAGATCCTTGCTGAAATCTTCCCCAAAACACAAGTTGGGCCATGCTGCACCTCCTTTCTTTTGCATAACCGCGTCACTGCATTAGCTGTTGCTATGAACCTATTTACTCATTATTTGTGTTTTCCTCATGTAGGATGAAGCGAGCATGCTTCCAAGAATCCTCTTCAAGTGCCGAAGGTTCACTTCCTCTCCCGCCTCCTTGTTAGAAATAAAATGTTTTATCAAAAGCTGCCATGTGCCTGTGCCCACATACAGAATATTAGTTTGCTTTGGTTTTCCCTCTCCAGAATAAACACATTGCTTCTCAGGTGTTTTCTGCAGCTGCAATCTTTCTTCTGTTAGTGTATATGCTTTGTTGATGCTTCGATTATATAGAGATCATCAGTCCACTCAATAATCCAGAAAACATCGTAAATGTTGCTACTGACATCGAATCTGGTCAGATAGTACGATTCGATCCGCCAAAGCTAAAACTACTATCCTTTAAAAACGCTTACCTCAAGGTCACGGATAGTCCGTGTACAAGATTAGCTAAACATAGTTGCCTGTTGTCTATCTTTGCGCTTCAAACTAGATATTCTTTCGGTTTGGTCTAAAGTGCTACTCAAAAACCTAATACCATTAGAGTTGTCTTATTGCTCGCACACACTTCACTTATACACAGTGATCCACCGGTATTTAGCTTATCTAAATAACAGTATTTCCTGCCTTCCCATCCTTTTAGTATCGTGTTGCATATAATTCCTATTCCATACGATTCCCATTTTACACTCATCTGTGTTTTGCGTTCATATCATTTAGATAAGCTCACATACAACCATACACCAACAAATACAGGAAAATGATTATAGCAGTTGCTAATAATCGCAACTTAAACATCAGTCTTGAATCTACGCTAAACGAATATATTTCCTACACACATGATGAAACAACACGCGCGGCGTATAACGCCGCGAAAATGTTCCTAGTTAATCATCAATGCAAGTGCAAATCCAATGCACATAGAATTTTGCACGTTCTACACTTTCGAATCTTAATTTGCCAGCTTTGATGTCAATATCATACTTCGTTCGGTAACTCCATCAATTTTTTAAAACTAAGGGTAGGAGTTCTACCATTTATTTTAAAAGAAAGGAATATCACGCTAGGTCTCGAAGGGTAGTCAATGATCATCTGTCCTAAAAGAGGAGACACCAACAATGAAGAAAAAAAGTCCTAAACCTAGGAACTTCCATCATGACACCAACTACACTAACAAGACTAACACTTGGAGGATCAATGACAAAACACGACCCTCACCCAACCTATAAAGAACAGACCCTGAAGTTGTGTAGGGAAGAAGACGGCAACAGCACATCCTCCCAACCTCCCATGGGCTCACCGACGACACCTTGCTTGCTGCACAAAGGACCCTATCCAGCTGCAATACTAGGCCTCTTCCACGGTGGAGTGACCTGCATCTCAGGACCACGACCCCACAACAATCAGCCTGCACCACCTCAGGGAACCAGTCCTCGACAAACAACCCAGACAACTCAACAAAGGCCGATCCTTTGCCGCAAACAAGCTGGTCGACAAACTAACATGGGAGAACTAGAGGAGATGGCGGCGCTAAGCACCTGCATGCCGTGAGCCACACCGGGACGCAAAACATGCCGACCGCGCAATGACAAGCTCAATCCAAGTACATGCATTGTGAGCCGTACATCCGCACTGATGCAGAGCCATTTCGATGCCATCAACCTATAATTGTGACATACCACTCATGCCACCACGTCATGCTCGCATGGCCCAACCTAAAAACCACCACCACTTTCTGCGATGCACTATCGTCGTGTTGCCATAACGCACCACCCATGCCATCACAACCCACCACCAAGGGCCGTAGTACCACCCGCTTAGATGCTCCCTAGATGCCCGAAGACTCCCCGCTGCCGTCGATGACCTCCATAGAGCCCATCCACCAAGATTCAATAACCAACACCGCATTGATGCCGAAGTAGCTTTTGCTGCCAGATCTCCTCTGAGAAGATGCCTGTCTCCACATGGTCTTAGTTAGTGATGAGGACATCAAACGTAAGGATACGACCGCTGCCATTACTTCCTCTCCGATTGCACCGTCGTCATCACCTATATTCGACGCTGCGACATCTTTGTCATCAAAGGGTCTTAATCGTCAAACTCAGCCTTTCAAACCCACAACAAAGGACCAAAACCACAAGCACGAGATAAGCTTTCAAAGGAATCCAGGCCACTTCCAAATTCAGAGACAGGAAAATGCGGAACCATATCATTCACTTTTTTGGGCCTATGGCCCATGTATCTTAGGGTTTTGGTGGCCAACGCTGTTTTGGCTGCCCTACACCTCCTGGCCGCCGCTATATATATGGCCGCCACTGTTCTTTTACATTTAGGTTTTGTTGTGTTTGGTAGACCCCGTGTGCGTCCCTCCTCGTGTTTGCGCGTGTCGACTAGACCGCCCGAGCCGAGAAATAGAACCTCAACTTGTTTCTTTTGATTTCAATACTACCTTTTCGGATTGCTTCATACTTTGTTCTTGCAGGTTCTCGATTTCTTTCAGGAACTATTGATCGTTTGGATCTTGTATTTGTGTGGATTTGGCATTGCGATTGTGAAGCTCCCGACCTGTTCGGTAGGAAGCCTAAATTTGGTGCCATTAACACCCCCAAATCGATGTATCACCATCTCACCGAAAGATCGGATCGTCATCCCCATCAGTTAGGGCTGTAAACGAGCCAAACTCAAACGAGCCTGGCCCTCTAAGCTCGAGTTCGGTAAGGCTCGAGCCAAACTTGAGTTGGGGTTCGAGTCTCGACTCAGGCTCGAGCTCAGCTCGACTAAGCTCGATAAGCTTGATAAGTTCGGTAAGCTCGGTTATTTTGTATGCTCGATAGGCTCAGTAACAAGCTCGAGTAAGCTCGGCTCGAGAAAACTCGGTAACAAGCTCGAGAAAACTCGACTTAAGGAAGCTCAATCCAGGCTCGCGTAGGCTCGCGAACTATTCAAGCTCGGCTTGGTTAGGCTCGCGAGCTCGAGTTCGAGTTCGGCTCGTTCGGAGCTCGAGTCGAGCCTCTCACGAACCAAGCTTGAGTAGCTCGTGAGCCTCGAGCTTCTTTTACAGCCCTAGTCTCAGTCCACAGCGGCCTATGGCAGCGTCGTGAGCGCCCAACCATGGAGCTCGCCTTGTTGCAGGGCACCATCATGAGGCAGCGCTACAGGCAAGTCACCAACTAAAGACATGTGCCTCGTCGCCACCAACGACATCCTGGTGGGCTACAGTAGCATCTTCCTGATGCACATGCACCACTATGGCATGTCCATTGCATCCATCTATGCCATGAACTCCATGGTCCGATGCATGTACAGCTTTGAAGAGTAGTACAACAGCAAGGGTGTTGACCCCATTGTCCTCCAGGGCACACTCATGGGCAGCCCCGACAGCAATGATGCCTTCATCTACGACCGCTGCAACTACCAGCATGCCGAGCCCACCTTCTCCAGCAACGTGCCCATCTACGGCATACTCGACCGCTTCATCGCCGAAAACAACCGCCGCTTTCAACAGCCCAGATCTGTCGAGAAGGGAAATAGATCTAGTTGGTTTAGGGAAGAAGCCTGGCTGCAACTAGAAGACTCCTCATCTCAGATGCGAAGGAAGACTTGGACAGCAAAGCGACAGCCCCTCCGAGACAGCTCGATGGCTCTCCTCACAAACTAGATCTAGGAGCCGATCTTGAAGAGGATGGGAGAGACCGATATCGGAGAGGATGGATGGGGAGATGATGCCCCGCCGCTGCCATCGGCCCCCCGACGGTCACCAACGATGACGGTGAGGGAGGTAAAGCGGTGACGAGTGCACTCGGCTAGAAACTTAGACGTTGCCTCCTGAGTCGCCTTCGGACAACTCAGGAGGCTCTCTGTGTGATCTCATAGGACCATGTAACTCCATCAGTTGAACCTTATTGCCATAAGTACACTTGGTGTTTACAGGAAAAGAATAGCAGAAAACGTAGGTTTTGTCCATCTAAACTGAAAGGAAAAAGGGTGATTTGTGTTAGGAGTTGGTTGCGGTCTAGCTGGGCTTGGTAAGCTGAATCTGTCTTCAGAGATATCTAGATCATGGTGGCGCTCACTCACTAAAAATATTTTGTGCTTCTCCTTTAGAAATGGCATTGCTGGGTTGTGACGTTGTTACAACTGACCAAGTTGAGGTGCTCCCGCTGCTTATGAGGAATTTTGAACGCAACAGATGACGAATATTGATACCAGAGGTACCCCACAGCAAGGTCTTGGTCAGGTTACGAGGGATCCTTCACCCATGACGCGGTCTCGCTGAAGGCCGATCCGCCACGGTCTGACTCCTTGCTCTCATCGGGCTTTGGTCGGGCCACCAAACGCTACTACCCGACCGCAGGACAAGAGTGCAGGCATCCTCCGACCCGGTCGCTGGTCGGGACCCTGGCGAAATCCCGTCTCAAAGAACTCCGCCACGCCATCGATCGACTTGAGCGGGACAACCCCGTCTGAACGGCAAAACTAAGCGGGATATGCGTTCCTTCCCAAAGCAGCGCCAAAAACGCCGCCCACGCGCTTCTACTTCGACAAGTTTATGTATGCGTAAGCGGTTTTCCCAACGAAGCATTGCCAGCTGGCCCTACCGATAGGACATAGCTGGCTGACCTGCTAAACCATCATGATGTGTGCAGGGACCTATCAACTCCGAAGATTGCAAACCCGATCACCAAGGATAGTGCGCCCTAGTCGCTCTTCTCTCCCAAGCCTCATGTAACCTGCTCTCTTCGCCTATATAAGGAGAGGCAGGATCTTTAGGGAGGGGGGCTCTCCCTCGCTTTCTTCTCCACGAACCCGAAAACTCCCTCCATCCACTGAGCATCCGACTCGTTCCCCTGACCCGGGCGGTCGGACGAAGCTCCCGAGCTCACCCACGCAGACGAGTGCTAAGGGCCTGTCCTTAGTCCTCGCATGTAATCCGCCAAACCCCAGATCAACGAGATCCTCCGCCACAAATTGGAAGTAGGGACGTTCGGCCCGAACCAGTATACATCCGAGACTCCTCTGCCCAATAGAGTGTGTATCCGAGACTCCATGATCCAACCATCAAGGAGAGGGGACGCGCGGCTCCCTAACCTACAAATTCGTTTGCCGGTTATACGAAACGCCGACAACAGAGATGTTGGATTTCGCAGTCCAATTCTGACTCAAGTTTTGTATATACGAAGATCTGATCATCACAATGGTTGTTGTAAATGGTAGACCTTATGTTAAAATAAGTAGTGTCCAGCGATCAGCTAAATTTTAGTATAGCATGTATTCTTTCAATGGCATATTCTCACCACATTTGGACATTCCTAGTTCTCACAAACTGTATGTAGCAAATAGGCTCCATCGGCTCAGTTACAGTCGTAGTTGCAGCTAGCGTTGCCATGCATCTTCAATTCTCACGTGTGTTCTCCCCGGAAGTTGGGCCGACATGCGCCTCCGCCTGCAGGTCTCGGCCACGCTCGCCGGGCCACATGGTGCTCCACCACGTCTTGAACAGACACACGCTCAGGAACCTCCTCGTGATCAGCACCGCCCCGGCTAGCTGGGCCGATGCTGTACGGCACGCGGTGGCTCGGTGAAGCCCAAGAACGCGCGCCCCGCGGTGGGCGCCAGCCATGGCCTGCTTATGCAGGTGCATCGGCTCATCGGACCACCAAGGGTCGAACACCTGGGCGGACAGGGCGAGCGTGACGCTCTCTGGCACGCCAGAGAGAAGGACAGGAACAACTCTAGGCAATGTTGAGAGAAACTAGATGGAGTTGGAACGGAAGGGATGGTTGTGCATCAAGTAGTTTAGAAAGGCTAATTTAGAAGATGATGAGCCGTGTACAAATAACATCCAAATAAACAAATTGCATGCTATGTGAGTCATAATGGGCTATGGAAATTAACGATCCATTACAGAAAATTAATGATCGACTGTAGATTGCATGCGATGCTGATGTGATCGGCCGCTTGATGTGCAAGGCATTTAACGATTCATTGTCTATCAAGAAGAAACTATATAACTGGGAGCTAAAAAATCAAAATGATTCTATTCAAAAAGTAAAAAAAATCTTATAGCTGTACATATGAGTACTGGCTAGTATGCGCGCGATCCGACGGTTCGGAGTCGCCTCCGCGACTTGAGGATGGATGTTAAGAGCATCCGCAAATTGGCAGAAACCCTAGAGTTTAGCTAGTATGCAACAGCTGAAAGGAGAGCACTTTGCATTTGTAAGCGAGCTGCAAACCTGTGACGAGATCAGCATACATCTGCTTGCATTGTTCCAGATCAAGAAGAGACGACAAAATTGAAAGGAGCGAAGAGAGCTTCATTTGTGTTCATCAAGAAGAGACAAATTCTGATTTATCCTGCTGCAACATCAGATGGAGCTGAGCGTGGTCGGTAGCGTTGCTACTTAGAGTTGGAGCACCAACTCAAACCCGGATAGGAACATATGCATAAAACACTGCTGCAGAATGCTTTTTTTAAGAACAAGAGAAGTCACTCCGCTACTTACAAAACATACACATAAAACATCGCCGCTCTTGTGTTCCTATTGCATTGGTGTAACAACATTATCATTATTTTGTAAGAGAAGTCACTCTCACTGGTGGCGGAGCTAGGATTTTAGTACACCTCGAACGAAAAGCTAAGCGGCTATTATTAATCTCAAAGATCGTAGTAATTTACAAATCAAGATCAACAAAGTGTAGTAGGGCCTAGATAATCTCTGGAAGTCATAATAAATATCCAACGCAGTTCATGAAGATCTGAAGTTATTTGATTCTAAGTTTTCACTGGCTGTTGCTTACTAGTTATGATCCACACATCATAGTAGTGGAACAGGCAAAATGCACTGAGCATCGTGACCATTATGTACAAAATGCAGTGTGTCTTCAGGTTTCTTTTCTTCTGATAAAGGACGTAAAAGGGAAAACAGTTGGAAAAAAACCTTGAGCCGTCTGGAGATCAAGCTCTCTCGCGTGCAGTACGTTTGCCAGTTTAGATTGCCCATAAGCCATTTTATCATTGTATCTGCCAATACAAATAAACCGTTACTTACAATACAATCATTAGTATATTTTTTCTTTTCAAAAGAACCAAAGAGCACATACACACTTTCTTGTCATTGAGTTTATCAAACCGAATACCCTCCGGATATGTATGAGGTGGGCTACTGATGACAAGTTCACAATGCGACCCACAATATACAATAGACTTAGGATGCGTTTGGTTTGGTGTATGAGGATGAATGGGATAGGATGGTACAGGATGGATAGGATGATCGTGGATGAGATGGTACAAGAAAAGTGTTTGGTTGTCTGAATGGAATGATACAAGATTTTGTTTGGTTACTTGGATGGAATGATATAGGATGGTACGAAATGATGTTTGGTTGAAGAGATGAAATTGGATTAAGGGATGAAGTTGGTTTGAGGGATGGTGCAAGTGAACGATCCAGCCCTGGACCGATTGATTCGGCCAAATTGCCTGTGCAGCATCTTTTTAAAATATTTCAAGAATCTGTACCATCTCATCCTGTACCAAATAACGTAGACCCAACCAAATGCACCCTTAGAGTGGCTTTCATATTATCAACGAGGAGGTTGGTCAACACAAAGTGACCTAATTGAACATAACATATGAAACAGATATCCGTATCAGCCAACGATTTTGTCTTTTTCAAGTAAGACATGTGAATTAGGTAACAGTGAGAGACAATACCAAGATGATTGGTGGTGATTGCATCTCAAGCACATCTTCGGACAGTTGAAAAGAACAAATTAAACAGGCAACGTATCCTGTGCACACAGGCTCTTCCGTGTACACACTGTGCACACCAACTAAAAAAAGTCGTGAAAAATTTTGAAAAAAATTGTAGATGTACTTCATAGATTTTCTACCTATGTATAAAGTTTCAAGATCAAATTCAATATATCGAGAGTTACAAAAAGAAAATTCGACAAATTTAAAGAATTTAAACTTGTCGTAATTTTTCTTTTTATAACTCTTGATACATAATGAATTTGAACCTACAATTTTATACATAGGTAGAGTAATCTATAAAGCATATCTACAATTTTTCAGAATTTTTCACGACTTTTTTAGTTGGTGTGCACGGTGTGTACACGGAAGGGCCTGTGTGCACAGGATACGTTGCCAATTAAACATCACACCTGGATTATTTCTGCAGATTAGAAAAGGATTTCAGATGGATTGATTTGGCGAAATGTAGACAAAAGTAAAACGCTACCATGCAAACATCACCTGCATGGCCTAAAAGCCCCTCTAAACAACATAGTTGTAAAGCAGCTGGAAAGCTACGCTACAGCAAAAGCACCCCCTAAAGCTGTAGCCGCTGGAGAAGAGCTTTTCAGCTATGAATTCGCTCGACCGCCTCCCACCTCACTCACTCCGCCTTCCTCCTCGCCCCGCCATCTCCCTACCTGGTCGCTTCCTCGACTCCCTCCTCCAAAAGCTACAGCTGCAACAGCCAGTTTGTCAAACGGCATAACAAGAAAAATCATAACCGTTAGCTACTATAATGATGTACAGCTAACCTTGAAAATAAACTTAACTAAAACACGGGCAATAAAGACTTACCATATATAGATACGAGCGCAGGGCGGCAGGGGGCGAGCGTAGTTGCCGAAGGGCCAATCGCCAGCGGCTAGGGCGAGCATAGGGGGTGAGACGATGAGTGTGGGGGCTTTCTTTACCGTATACTTGAAGGCTCTACTATCAATTGGGCCAGGCCTCAGTCCATTACCCCGTCGTCCTGAGACCCAGCTCCGCCCCTCACTCTCACTATATGTATCAGTGTCATCACACGTAGTTGTACTAGTTTATAGGGACCAAAAGAGATTATGTTGATATATGTCATGGCCCCAAACTCGAATTCGGCTCATGTGGCTAACCTTAGCACCAATCATGTGTTTGGCCGCATTTGAGATCCACTGTTAACTTCAAAATCTATTCCAAATTTGCCACTTAAGAATTTCCAACTTTCAAAACGGAATCCATGTGCTGAAATTCTAGAGGCTTAACCCTTGCTTACTAGTGGGGTCAATTGAGCACAAAACACAAAAGGAATTGGGGCAGCAAAGAAACCAAATCAGCTTATTATTTTTCTGGTTTTTCCTCCCCAAGCAGCCCCTCCCTCCAACCAAAACTGAATCAGCACCTTTCTCCCGAGTTCTCCTCCCCATAACGCCTCCTCAAGCTCTCCATCCTCTCCCCAAGCCAGCACTCATTCCAGCACCTCCACGGTGGCGACTCCTCCCGCAGCTCCCCTGGCGCCTCCCTTCCAGCCTCTCCAAGCTGCCGGCCTCCCTTTCTCCACCAAGGCAGCAGCTCCCTCCTCCTCTTCCTCCTTCACTCCCATGAGGTGAGGCCTCCCTTGATCTAGGGTTTGTGTTTTCTGGTTTTGGGGGCAGCATTAGTGGAGTTGGGAGCTTTGGTGAGTAGAGATTTGGAGATTTGGTTGGGGAACAGCCATTCTAGGGTTTGGAGCATAGTTCTGAAATTCGAGCAGATTTTGTAGCTACTGTTTCGTGGTAATTTGAGCAAGTTTCGAGCATTTCCTGCTAGGTTGGCTGTAGAGAAAGTTGTGGGTAATGAAATTATCTTTCATCTCCAACTGGAATCACTCAATTTTGTTTACCCAGCTGAAAGTTATGGCAATTTTAGTGCTTGCTGCTCTGAAAATGCTGAAGATTTCGGGTAGAAACTTGAGCTGTGAATAACAATTAGTTAGAGGCCGAATTAGAAATTATTTTTGCCTGTGGAGTTGTAGGAAATTTCATGTAGATTGTAAAAATATTATCATTTACTCAATTCCATTAAGAATAGCAATTTTTATGTTGAAATTGGTGCATGCTGTTCTGAAGCTCTGAGTATTCTGAACTCTGAAACTGCCCTCTGTTCCTGGCCGAACTGGGAGTTATCTGGGCAGAATCTAAGTGATTGGCCAAAGCTAATTTGTAGGTCTATGTCTTGTGGTCATTTAGGCTCTGAGTTTGCTCAATTTGGCTAAGTGATCAAAAAGTTATGGTCATTTGTATACATGCTGTCCTGAAACCAGTTTTTCTGAAAATTCAGATTTTGGGGCTGAAGTTCAGAGTTTAGTTAAAAACTTTCAATCTATATTCTGAATGTTGTGTTGTATGTTAAAGTTAGATCACCCTCTTGTGGTCCTTTAGAGTCAAAAAAATTATTTTTTCGATTAAGCATTCAAAAGTTATGCATGTTTAGAGGTGTATGCATGTTATTTTCAGATTTTGGCTTTAGAGTAGAAGTGGAGTCTTGCAATTGCATTTTCATTCTTCAATTGAGATGAATGTTTGCACTTTTGGATTTTTTCTTGAGGATGCATTTAGTATTTTCATTTCATATGCATCGCATGCATCTCATTTTTCATACATGGCGAACGTGTAGAGAACGAGCACGCGGAGGTTAACGCGCGTGACCGAGGGGGTACCAGAGGGTCGGTGTTATCGAGGATCAAGAAGCTCAAGGCAAGCACCTAAGCATATTCAACCTTATCATAATTGTATTTTTGTGAATGAATTGCTTATTGGATGGTTAGGTTATGCATTAGGAATTGAAATGTGGGAATGGTATTAGAACCTAATTGCTGCACATACATTCATTGATAATTGTTGAACACTTCCCTTGGAGCTAGTATATGGGTAATTATATTGTGTCCATACTTAGTTTGCTTAGATGTCGGGTATGGGCCAAGTGGTGGATGGCTCCATCACTTGAGATTAATTACTTCATTCTAATGGGTTGCAATTGGTTATAATTATGCTTTGAAATGAAAACTTGAGACCCAAGTAGAGGGTTGGATCATTTGGGTGTGGAGACTCAAATGTTGTAGTCTCGCTTTGTGTTGGTTAAGGACCGATCCGTTGTTTGCCATGTTGATCGAGCACCCTTGTTGATCGTGATGCCCGATATAATGATACGGTAAGCCACCCTTTCATGGCATACTACTCGATGGGTCATGCCTCATGCGATTAGACGTGGTTGAGGGCGAGGTTTAGGCCTCTCGAGGGCTAAGCGAGGCTTGAGCCGCCGAGGAGGTTGCTAGGTGCTCGGCCGCATGAGGATGGTTCAACGAGTAGATATGGATGGGAGGAGGGTTGACATGAGGTTCCTTGTGGCACATGTCGTGCGATTGATGATCCTCGCAGGTGAATAAGCGATTCAATTGCCGGCTCTCGGATATGAGCACGCTTGTATCATCCGACACTTCAACGTAGTAATAACTTAAATTGAAAATAGTTGGAATACTTGATGTTGATGCTTGTTCATGATTTTATTTGCTCTCTTAAATGTTTAAATTCAGCTCTCACTTTAGTAATAGGTGCTGTCCATAACTGCTATGAATTTGAAATTTGTGTAGTTGAATTTGATTATGCAACAAAGTAAGCTTTTTCTGCACTTTTACCTTAAGCTTATACCTTGCTACATCCAAATGCATATTCCTTCGAGTCGGTCATATATGGACCACGGTAAGTCTTGCAGTACCTTCAGACTCATGCTTCGCTTTGTGGTTTTTCAGTGAGGACCCGATGGGTGTGAGTTCTGTCTGCTTCGCTTCTGTGCTCAAGGGCACCGAGTAAAAGCTAGCTCAGCGATGTAAATGCCCGGAAGTGTTCAAGGGCAGGACACTTCCGGAGATGTCTCATTTTGGGTTGAATTTGGTGGTGGTTCTTTCATTTTGTTGTATAGTTAGCTTTAAAACTTGTTATGACTTTGTTTAAAGTACTTGTCTAATTCAGTTGTTGGACCTCGTGGTATCGCCATGCTTAACTCCTGTATGTGATGTTGTATCTATCTATGTCGTTGTTTATGCTTGTGGTTGGTTGTGATATATATTTGTTTAGTTATTTGTTTCTTATGCCTGCTGAGTGGATGTCCGTACTTCTAGGGGCGTCATGCCGAAATTTTGTAGATTTTCTGAGTCTAGACTTGAGCTTGCGTTTAGTCTGTTTTGTGAGTCTTATTCTGCTGCTGTTAGTTCTTGCCGTGTGTGGTTGTTTGGTTTGTCTTTGTGCCGTGGTTTTTAGTCGTTTTGTTGTACTTCCGCGTTGCGTGTCTGGTCGTAAAGTTTTGGGTTCGTTGCCCCCTTTATGCGAATTGAATTGATATGGCAATGGAAACTGGTATGCGGGGCGATCCTGGGCGAGCTCCGGATCGCATACCGGGGGAATACCGGGATTGTTGTCGAGTTATTCGAATGGGATCATTGTTGTCCTAATTGGGCTTGGGTGTTAGCACTGTGAACACCATTGGTGATCCGTTGCTAGCCTCCAAATCCGATGAGGGCGACTGGGCATTTGAATAACCCGAGGACAGTCTGGGCGGCTCCTCACAATATATAAGTGTTCTAAATAGCTAGATATAGCTACGCTATAGCTTTTTTGGACCTAAACACGAAGCTACGGACCAATGTTCCGCTATATTAACTATAAACACTATAACTAGCGATAGTTCCGCTATTTTATGTAGCTAGTAGCTAGCGATAGCTCCGCTATCCTACGTATGCACTCATGGGTCAAAAGTGGACATATGGTGAAATCATGAAAATAATCAAACAGGGGTATTGGATCAAACTTGAATGGTTCAGATCTAAGTAGAATCCCACCTCCTCCACTTAAAGTGTGAAATTTTGTAATTTAGGGTGGTATGTGTAAAACGTGTTTAAGTGTGGAGGTGGGATTCCACCTAGATCTGAACCATTCAAGTTTGATCCAATGCCCCTGTTTGATTACTTTCATGATTTCACCATATACCTACTTTCACCATATACTTCCCCCTTTTTCTTTCCTCTCCTCTCTTTCTTTTCTTTTTCTTTCTTTTCTTCTCTCCTTTTCTTTCCTCACCTCTCTTTCTTTTCTTTTTTTTCCTTTTCTTTCCTCTCCTCTCATCCTCTTTTTTCCTTTCCTCTCCTCTCAACTAGCCACCTCAAGGTCGTCTCGAGTGGCGACGACAGCAGCTTGGCGGCCTAGAGTGGCGGCAACGACCCGATGCCTCTGAGTAGGGCTATGCATACGGTATATTTGGTAAATATGGTTCAATAAATAATTTTATAAAAAAAATACGGTAATTGAAATATGATACCAAATATACCAAGTAAACCTTCGGTTCAATATCGGTAAATACCATAATATTTCAGTTCGATATATGTAAATACCATACTTACCAAACTAGTGTGAATTGTTCCTTTTTACTTGTTTATTTGAACATTGATATGGCTTCTAATACATATTTTTGACCATTACTCTATCTAATTATACGTTAGTAAAAATTATTATACACATTTGACCATTACTTTGCCAAATCTAGTGATATTATTTCTATGTGAAATCGTGCTTTATACACATTTGACCATTACTTTATTTAACTATATATGCATTATTTTTTATTTCAATACTCAGTTTCTTTCGGTTTACTAACGGTTTTTACTGAAAAATCATATCCCAAAAATCAGATTTTTACCGTACCACACTGAATTCATAACTTGGTCAAACCAAGTTGACCAGTTCTGTTTTTTTTTCTAGCACAGTTTTTTTTCAATTTCATAAAACCGTGCATAGTGCTACCCCCGAGCAACAGCGTCCGATGACCAGCGTGGGGTGGCCTAGAGTTGCGTGGTGTGGCCTCGAGCGGCGACAGCTCGGAGCGATAATGGGAGCTCAGCGTGGCCCCGAGTGGCAGCAGTGTGAGTGTCGAGCTACCCCCAAAATCACATCCAATTCTACCCAACATATGACACACCCGCTGCCCCAAGTTGAAGGTTAAACACATGCAACACCGAGATGTGTGCTATAGGTTAACCCTCCGCTAGAGCAACAACAAGCATGTATATACTTCGTAGAACTGAAAAGACGAGTGCACGGATATGTGTCTCATGTTAGCTCCCAAGATTAGCGGGTAACATGCATATATCCGTCCCACTATTTGCATCACAACACATACACACATACCAAGTAACTTATATACTATAAGGTAAGCGGATTACTATCCATACGACATCCAAAAGTAAAACATCATTAAGTAGTAGTGGAAATAACATTAACAACAACAAAAGGCCAGCATAGTATGCCCATCCCCATGAGCAACCAACTGGGAGTTTGAATATCGCATATCACCCGCTAGCGTTACCAAAATCCACATGGTAAAAACAACCAGGCGTGGGTTCATCCTCACCTGTAGCAATTGGACAATCCGATTGAGTACAAAGAGTGTACTCGGACATATAGATAATAATATAATAATGATATGATAGTTTCTAAACAATGGAACTCTGAAATGGCTAATTTTAGCATAAAGCTACTTTTGTTAAGACATAAACATGTATAAATTGAAAGTACTCTTTAGTAATATTTTAGAAATGTAATAACAATAGTAAACTCATCCTGTCATCATCATCATAATAATTTCTCAGATTTCCATGTGTATCATAATGGATTACCTATCCATGGGCTCCATCCACCCAAAACCGAACAAACACTAGTAACCCTATACTTGGAAAAGAAACTTTAACCATACCATCATACCTAACATTTTCCACATGCTAACTTGGTGTCTAACAATTCAAGCTTCTCCTTAACTATGGACATGACTATTCTAATAGTTGAACTTTGTAGAAGGTACGACGTTACCCATATGACACAACATTCCCTTCATGCCAAGCTATTAGCACAATTCCTTTGATGTTCTAGCAGGGTAGTCATGATGAGGCTATCCAAAAGTGCATGTTAGTGACTTGAACCAACCCCCCTTAACTCCATATGCAGTTAGGTGGATCTAGGGAGTCACCCGTTGTGTTGGCGATGCCCTTGGCCCTACCCGGTGCACAAGGAATTCCTATGAGAAGAGTCCGCCCCTCCCTCACGGTACCTCGTGACTCAAGTACACAAATATGCAATAACAGATTTAGCCAAGCCTAGCCTATATCAAGGCGTGTGGCTGCATAATAGTGCTTGAAGAGACAACACCAATGTTCTGTCATTAACCAACCTAAACGGAACTACATGCATCCAAGATACACCTCCCATCATAGCCCTATAACCTGTTCAAGTCTAAGCCTAAATCACATTTGCGATTATCATCATCAAATATATTCATGAATCTGGACTAAACATCGAGTGCGTCAACAATTAAATAGTTGCAACCGATGGACTAATTCCATCTATCGCTTCATAGCGTGGACTCTAAGTATGGCTAAGTAATCGTAAAATGTAAAACATACATAATGGTATCTACTTAGACAACAAATGGAATTGGAATGAAACATGGCATGGTGCTAAATATCAACATAGATTTAACTAGATTGGACCTATAAAGTAAGATATACTTGAAAAGTAAGCATGCATGTGATTTCTAAATTGTAACATAAGTATTAGAATCAATATGTTCAAGGGAATGTATTAGTGCCTTGTTGCTGCTCGCTCATGGGGGGTGTGCTCGAGATTAAGTTCCTCCTCCTCCGGAGTGTCAAAACCTATCATGAAAAACTGATTCAAATAAACACCAAACAAGCTCAACAATTCTAATGCTCAAACATTCATAAATCTAAATCATCCATACATATTTTACAATAGGTAATGCTTGATCTTAGATATATTTTAGTGAAGGAACATGTTAATTTGAAGTGCATGCGAAAGTGCTAAGTTTATGGGCAATAACTCAGCCAAAGTCGTTGTGACCGGTTTGACCGCCCGACTGGTGACAACACGGTATTTTGTCGCTGCGATTTTCTTTAATAGAGATGATGGTGAAGAGAGGTACGCTAAGTGCAATGAGAGTGAAAAAAAAGTAGAGAGGAGCCTCACCATGGCAAGGTTGGCCTTGCACTAGGAGATCGGCTCAGTAAAGAGGATGGATACAACTTGGAGGTGACTTATTCCTTCCAGCTTGGTTGTGAACTTGTTGTTGTCCTCTCCTTCTTGCTACTACAGTGGGGTCTCCTCCTCCTAGCTTGCAAACGTGGGTTGCAATCACCACTTCAAGGCCCAAGCTTAGGAATGGATTTGCAAGAAAAGAGGAAGTAAGAAGATGAGCATATCTTGTTGCATTAACAACAAGAACAAGGGAAAGAAAATTGCAAATGAAATTGCTTAAATCACCTTGCATGTGCTTATCTTTGGGATGGATGGGAGGTTAGGGTGATAGGGAATCTGATGGTGTAACATGCATGAGCTAAATTTTGGTTTTTGAATTGATTCGAGAGGGAGAAAGAAGATAGAGGTGTTGCTGCCCTTTTGTTGTTCTTACTGCAAATGAAAAACAATAAGCAAGAAATGAAAAATCAGGAGAAAACCCCAAAAAATATTCATGTATATGCTTACGACTTGGATAAATGTGAAGTTAGAGAGATGGGGAATCCAATTGTATAACATGCATAAGCTAGCGTGTGGTTCTTGAAAAGATTTGGGAGGAGGAAAGTGAAGAACTTGCTGTTGTTTTTGCTACCGGACGAAGTAGGCAGATAGATGGGAGAAATGAGGGAGAATAAGAGGGGAGTGAGATGGAGAAGGAAGTTAAGTACCGCCCCTCTCTCCCTTATATGTGAAGTCAGGGCTACCATGTCGTTGAGATGGTAAAGGATTACATAGAGTGAGAAAAGTGAGAGAGGGTGAGGTGGTAGGGCTACTACCCCTCTCACATGTGGCGTATGACTCATATGTCATAGGCAAAAAAAAGAGAATTTGTTGGAGAATTGAGTTAGCTTCTAAAAATTCAAAAAGTTTAATTTTTATTTTTAGTAAATAATCTAGTGCTCATATAGTCTATCTCCTTTTTTTTGCCTGCATTAGTTGCTTGCAACTCTAAGGACTTTATTTTTGATTTAAAGATTTAATTCAATTTATTATATGCAATAGACGATGCAAAATAATTTAGAAAATTCAAAAAGAGTATGATAACATGAGCATGACATGCATGCCTAACCCACTTATGGAATTTGGGCTATTATAAGTGAGCGAGCGATTTATGTCGGGCCTGTGGCGATTAGGTATAGATCTAGATCTAGCAGGATCTGATGGCGCATGCGACTCATACGCATTTAATTAGGGTTAGAATATTTTACCATATTGATGTGGAAAAATTGTGTTGTTCTACAAGAACTCACATCTTTTATTTATAGTGTCAAGTACAACCGAACTCTATTCCAACTTAACTCTAAACCGACTCCAACTCACACCAATAGAAAGTTAGGGAGCAAATAACCCTAGCCAAGGAGCTAATCTGGAGCAAAGTTTTAACATGGCACAAGAGAGGCGATTACTTTCATAGAAGGGAGATCTTTCCGTCGTTAAGTTAAAAAGAAGCTACCTGGGTTGTGCTCTTTTGAGCAGAGGATGGCGTATTTGCTGGTTGCGTGACAATGATGCCAATACCCACTTCTTTCATTTGCATACGGCGATGCTTCGTTGGTCGCTTGAAAGCAGAAGAAACACGAACAGAAATGGAGGATCTCGTTTACAATTTTTATGCAAGTCTCCCATGGCGTCCTCAGCAAAGAGAGCTCACTCAATCGACCTCGACTTGGTGAATTTGTGTAGGATCGAAATATACTAATGTAGCAATCAGAGGGGGTGAATGATTGCGCGGAAGCTAAAAACAAATTTTCGAACTTTTCAAACACCCCAATTGAAATTCAAATTACTTGAAAATCAGCCACGGGTTAGAAGACCAGACACGGTTGAAGACCAGTTACGGTTGGGAGACCACCTCACGTAGTAGGGAGACCAAGAGACCTGCTCTGGCGACTCAAGAGGACACTTGGGCCACTGGGTTTGGGCACTCGGCGACCAAGAATCTCCGGCGAGCAAGAGGATACCGGGCGATCGGTTTGGGCACTTGGGCGAGCAATAGGACACTGGGCGACGGCTTGGGCACTTGGGCGAGCAAGAGGACACAGGCCACTGGTTTGGGCACTGGGCGAGCAAGAATCACCTGGGCGAAGCAAGAGGACACTGGCGACCAGTTTAGCACTTGGGCGAGCTGGTTGGGTACTTGGGCGACCAGTTTGGCACTTGGGCGAGCAGGTTGGGCGACCACGTGAACAGTTGGGCGACCACGCGCACAGTCTGGGCGAGCAGACCAATATATATCTACTAAAATAGAAATTTCTGAAGATCCAGCCATTTGATTAACGTGAAATTTAAACTGTAGAAATTAGACTTAATTCGTCAGCTAATACAAAAAGAATCAGGTCAATCGGATTTACGGATCTAAAGTTATGTCCTTCGCAAGATGACCGAACTTGGGCGACCACGCGAGCAGTCGGGCGAGCAGGACATCAATATGGGCGACCACAAATTACAGAAGATCTAACCATTGGATTGATGTGAAATTTTAACTGTATAAACTAGACTCAATTTCTAAGTGAACAAAAAAGGAATTAGGTCGATCGGATCTACGAATCTAAAGTTATGACCTTCCTAATATGACTGAAACAATTAGCGATCTAACAGCTGGGCGACCAGACTAGCAATCTGGGTAACCACAAATTACCAAAGATCTAACCGTTGGATTGATGTGAAATTTTAACTGTAGAAACTAGATTCAATTATGAATCAAACCCAATAAGAATCAATCCGATCGGATCTACGGATCAAAAGATATTACCTTCGCAAATGATACCTTTGCAAAGAACCGAACTCCGTGATGAACTTCGTGACTGGTGTGATGAACAAAACTTCAAGCGATCGATCAACTATGCCGGAGCCAAGAACTTGTGAGAAAGGTCTTTATTTTCGATCTGGTTACAGTACTCAAACAAAAGTGTACAACCCTAAAATCTTGCTCACAAATAAACAGGGGACGCCTCCCCCTATTTATACAGAGCAATCCTAACGAGATAGAATACAACTCCACTTCCAATATGGAAAGAGTCTCAGATACATCTCAACTTGGCCCAACGTGGCCAAAAACAACTCTTGCACGATGTATGCCCAATTGCTGTAATTACGTGACTAACCACCTCCATGTGCATGTTCTCTAGCCCGAACGCCCCGCATGACATCCTCGACCACCAAGACCTCGATTCCTCCCGAACCTAGTCCCAACCTCGCCTTCATGAACCTAGTTCCGGCCCCACATCGACCACGCTCGCCTCGAGCAACACCGCACATGAAGTAACAAACAAACACGTCCGAGCACAAGTCCACGACTTGACTCAAGATTAATCTATGCAACCACTCACACGAGTGCATTGCATAAAGCAAAACCATTATGCTATCACCAGCACAATAATCATCTCAACATAGCACATACACAAGCACCACACATACCATAACCAAAACCACTTTGCAATGCCAATTTCACCATTCAGCCAATTTTTCATCACATGATGTCACAATCTCCCCCTTGATGAAAACATTGGCAACACCATTTGGAAACGAACATTGGCATTCACCTTGCAATAGCAACACCATTTTTAAAAGAAGTAAAGTGACCAAAAGACAGAAAGAGAAATCCCCCCTACAAAAAAGAACAAAAATCTCCCCCTATCAAAAAGAAAGACTCCCCCTAACAGAAAGAAGAAATGTGTGTGTGAATATGCAATGTGTGACCAAAAATATCTCCCTTTGACTCCAAAATTTCTCCAAACTTCTCCCCCTTTGACAATGGATTCATCAAGAATGCAAAAAGAGAGCAACAGAGAAACTTCTCCCCCTTTATGTTGATGTTTTCTTTTTTTTATGTACTGAGCATTATGAATCATGCACAAATGTAACAATTTGATCATCAAGTCATGCTATCAACAGTACTTGCACCCTCAAATCTACACATAAACAATGTAGAGTAAGCATAACTAGAAATCAAGTACTATTAACGATTTTTTTGCATGGCATGATCTCCCTTTCTCAACAATCTTAAAACCTGAAAACATTGAATTTTTGTGCACTTTATTTGTACTTTAAAAAAAACTGATTCATTAATTGATTGCAACAATAACAATTGCAAGGAATTACATGCACCGTCAGCCTTACTTTTCAACCATGCCAAGCAATCACACGCTTAAGGTTTCATGGTTTCGGTCATACACAACCTCTTCCAAGTTCATATCAAAGTGCAATGATAAGCAGTCTCGTAAAGAAGAAGTGCCACAGTACATGACCTTGTTCTTGCATTTATCAACAATCATTTTTGTGTTTAGCACTTAGCTTTCATATTTAGCACTTTTTCGAGCAGGATCAAGATAGCTAAGAAAGTTCAACCATGACAAGATTTAATTCAAGTTGTCATTCCATTTAAAAAGTCATGACATAAACTACACCATATATGTATAAATAGGAAGTTGCAAAGACCTTGTAGCATAAACATGGCTTCAAATGACATATGTGTATGAAATACAATGCTCAGTATTTTTACTATTTTTCATTTTTTTGTTTTTCATTTAAGAAACACACGAAACAAAAAACATGTTACATAATATTACAAAAACTTCAAAAAACTCCCCCTCAAAACAACCATCTAAAAAAACTTCTACAGAATATCACTTGAAGGGATTAAATTGAAAACAAAAGGCTGAAAGAACAAACCTCCCCAAAAGCAACCGAAAGAAACTTTCACCAAAAAGCATTAACTCCCCCTCAAATAAATAACCAATGAAATCAACATAGAGGAGATGATGATATACATGTGCTTGAGTTATCATGATATGTTCAGTTAAGCATAAGCATTAATCATGACAAATAAGTTCTGAGCATGAAAAGCATGATATAAGATATAACATTATTGAACATGCCAGGGGATACATATGAGCATATGAACAAACATCTCATCTAATGTCACAATTAGATATCTGTGAGTGTAAAAGACATGAGTGTAAAAAAAATAGCTTACAAAGTAGATGAAGAATTATTGCACATGCCTCTTGAAAACCATCTCAAGGGTGAGAACCATCCAAGTCTTGATCTCATCTTGCAAAAGACCAAGATCCATTAAGCTTCTGTTCTCCAACCCATTCCTAAAAATCTACATAGCACAAGAAGATGTCGAGGCCTCGGTACTGGGGTTAGAAATAAAGCATTTAGGAATCCAGTACTAAGACACACGACGAGTAGGCACAACACGAGTACGCTTGTTCACAAAATCAGATTTGCCCTTTCCCGTGTTTCTTGCAACAAAAGGTGTTTGCATCACCCTAGGCACAACACGAGTATGCTTGTTCACAAGAACAGATTTGCCTTTTCTCGTGTTTCTTTCAACAAAAGATGTTTGCATCACCCTAGGCAGAAAATGAGGATGCTTGTTCACAAAATCAGATTTGCTCTTTCCTGTGTTTCTTGCAACAAAAGGTGTTTGCATCACTCTAGGCACAAAATGAGAAGTGAAATGTGCCTTCCTGAAATTAGACATAGCCTTAGCCTTTTCTTTCTTTTGCTGTTTGGCTAGCTTAAAACAAAAATCTACTAAGTGTCCATCTCTACCACAATGAGTGCAAGTGTACTTAACATGATGTTTAGCTTTAGGAATGTATAACATTTGCAAATACCATAGTAGAAGATAACACACCAAACAGACTTGAAAACAGCTTTTCTTAGGCTCATTGACAATTTCAATTTTCCACTTTCAAGTGTCTTCACAACAAGAGGAGCATGTGATTTATGATGAGCATAAGAATCAAAACCTAAACCTTTGTGATGAGTAATCGACTTTTGATTGATCCAAAATCATGTTTAGGTTTTTCTTTCCAAGTGAACCGTTCTAAAGATTTTTCCAAGTAATCAACCTTTCGAGAAAGAGTTAAACAGCTTATTACATGGAACGCCCACTTTTCCTTTCTGCTTATGCATAAGTTGAGCATGAGAGAACTTCATGAGTGAGCATAGCATCTGCATTTGAGAAACCCTAGCATTTGCATCATGCAACTTCAATTCCAAAGATAGCACATTTAGAATAATGAGTTGTATCATGCAAATCAACAGCTTGAACAACTAGCTTTTAACATGTTTCTCATTTTCTTTCTTTTCAAAGATTGACTTGTTCTACCAAAGAAACAGTTCTTTCCTAAGCACAAGAAGCTCACTATAAATTAAGTCACATGATTTGCAAGCATCATCATCAGAATCAAAGATTTAAGTCTAGCAATTTCAGATTCAAAGATTCCACAAGAATATCATGTTTCTTAATCTTCTTGTCGCGTTTGTCAAGCAATTTTCCAAGACGAACAACAGCAATAGTTAATTCATCGTAAGAAGGTTCTACCTCATTGTAATCGCTGCCATGATCGCCCCTGTGAAGCTTACATCATTCCTAGCCATTAGACACAACCCCGTCAATTCATGTTTGCTTGGAGTTGTTGTATCATCTTCATCGCTCTCCAAATCCACATCACTCAAATTGACTTGTTCAAGAGCTTAAAGGACCCGTGGACAACTTTGTGTTGATGAAGCTCTTCTTCTTTCTATTTCTTGGAGAAAACTTCTTCTTTTCTTTTGTCATTGTCCTCCTCCCTTGATGCTTTACCTGCAAGTTTAGGACAATTTGAACGCATGTGGTTGAGATCACCACACTCATAGCATCTTGGAGGACCACCACCAACTTTCTTTCTCATTCTCACATTCTGCAAGTGAAAGCATCTAGGCCCCCATGAGGTGTTGGTTTTGATAATTAATGACAATCACGCTAAAAGGACTAACGATGTTTGTGCAAGTTAGTCGAAAACAGATAATTGTATTCCCTGAAGATGTTGGATGGCTTCAAGTGCTAAATGGAAGGAGTACGCGAAAAGAAGCTAAAGAAGTGAAGGTATCAATCTTAGAAGTATTTTCTAGTTTTTTCACCGATCTCGAGTTGGGAAAAAGATCGGATTTTTAGGATAGTCGCCGCATTATTAAGAGGACTTGGTTTGGGCATTAAAACTTGAAAGTGCATTTTAATATGGCTCATTAGTTCATCCGTGAAATCATGCATTCGATGGAAAAATCAAAATGTTGAAAAATTCGGAGGCCAAGACTACCGCTTGGTCAAGCAGTAGTATCAATAAGTCTACCGCACCACGCTTGGCATGTAGCTATTTTCCAAGAAGGTATGTTTTCGGTCTCTCCAAATGCAAGACTATCAAGATGGTCATAGCGGTAGTACCGCTGAACGCGTACTACCGCACCATAGTTGGCGTAGCTTTTTTCCAAAGGCAGATGTTTTTCCGGTCGGTCAAGCAGATTACCGCACCCATGGTATGTAGTACCTACCACATATAAAAATCACAGAACGGCCACGTGTCGTCAACATTAACTGTTCGTTATAGTCAAGCATAGTTTAAAAGCAGACTACTGCCCTTAGAGGGCTGTGAGTACCTACCATGGCGCAAATTCGCGTAAAAGTGAAAACGGTTAGTTTGAGGGTGGGGTTATAAATACCCCCTCTCCGTGCTAGGGCAAGGTTGGTGACTCCATTGAATACTCTTGAGCTCTAGAAACACTCTCCACTCTCTTGTGCATTGAATTGTTGATTCTTGAGTGTTGGAGAGCTAAAATTGAGTGCATTGCATTAGTGAGCTATATTGATTGCACTCTTGAGATTCAAGCCCGCATCAAGTTTGTTACTCTTGAGGTTGCCGCCTCCTAGACGGCTTGAGGCGTGAGGTCTCGGTGATCTTCACAAGGAGGTTGTGTGAAGACCCAAGGCTTGTGAAGGCACGGCTCGCCACCCGGAGGGAAGAGCTATCGCTAGTGATCGGGAAGGCTCAAGCTTAGTGGAGCCGCTTGAAGAAATTCAAGCTACCTCAACGTGGAGTAGGGAGACCAAGCAAGTCTCCGAGACCACGGAAAATTCTCTTATGCATCCATTGTGGTTTGCTTGTTTTTTTATTCTCGTGAAATTCTAGCTATTTGATTCTTGTGTGATTACTTGCTTAGCAAATTAATATACTTATGTAGTGATATTATCTTGTGATCACTAAAATTGTTAAGAATTAAATTAGGCAAAACTATTACTTGTTCTTAGTAATCATTAAACTTGAGTTTAGTGATAGAAATTTTAGAAAAGCCTATTCACCCCCTCTAGGCTCATCCTCGATCTTACAAGTGGTATCGAGCTTGGTCTCTATTTTGGCTTTACCGCCTAGAGAGCAAGGATGGCCAACGAGGGTATGTCAATTGAAAAGCTCCTTTCTTTGATGGTACAAATTATTCAGATTGGAAAATTCAGATGACGGTTTACCTTAAGGCTATGAGTCCAAATATATGGAGAATTGTCAATGAGGGTTATGTTGTAACCACCGGTGCCACTTTAAATGAGGAACAAAATGAAAGATTTATTCATTTAAATGCTCAAGCTATGAATGCTATCTTTGGTGCCTTAAATGCGATGAATTTAATCGTAAGTAATTTAGAAACCGCACATGAAATTTGGAATACATTGTCGAAAATTCATGAAGGACATCCACCGTTAAGGAAGCTAAATTGCATATGCTTAGAGTTAAATATGAAAGTTTCATTATGTTGCCTCATGAGAATATTAATGAAATGTATTCTAGATTAAACAATATTGTTAACGAGCTCAAGGGTCTTGGTACGACCTTGAGTGATGTTGATATTGTCAGAAAATGCTAAGAGCTCTTCCGAGAAATATGAAACATTGGTTACACTATTTCTCAACTCACGGAATTGCCAAGGATGACGCCAACCGGTCTCCTCGGCAATCTCATCACCAACGAGCTTTACAAGAAAGACAAGGAAGAATTATTGGAACAAAGCTCTTCCAAAAGGAAGAACATCGCATTCAAAGCTAAGGCGGAGTCAAGCGATGAAGACTCAAGATGAAGACACCGAGGGGAAATGGCGCTTCTAGTAAGAAGAATGAAGAAGTTTATGAGAAGACGCCAAACTTTAGCGGTCCGCAAAGGTACAAGAAAGGGCAAAATTCTAGCACTAACCGTTATGCTAATATTCGTGTTATGAATGTGATGAAAAGGGACACATAGCCTCGCATTGCCCCAAGAAGAAGGATGACAAAGACAAATCACCCAAGAAGAAGAAGTTCTTTCAAGGCAAGAAGAAGCTATTCAAGAAATTCCAAAAGGATGGCAAGGGTGAAGCCCATATTGGTGAGTGGGATTCCGAGGAGGAATACTGATTCCGATTCGTCCAAGACGAAGCACCTTCAAAGAAGAAGGGTTTTGCCGTGTTGTCATCAAGGAGGCTTGCCGCTTTCGTCACCCTTTATGCCTCATGGCTAGAGGAGAAACTAAGGTAAACTCTAACGAAAATGATGAACCATCATATGATGAGCTAATGGACATGCTAGAAGAATTAAATGAATATCTTGGCAAAGAAAAATCAAAATTTAAGGTTCTAAAGAAAGAATTCCTAACTCTCAAAAATTCATATGATGAGCTAAAGGAAGATCATGAAACTCTACTTGTCAAGAATAATTCAAAATTAACAAATGATATTGGTATCGAGTGTGATATTATAAATGACTTGCCTAGACTAGCAAATACCTCATCTCATGTAGAAAAATCAAGCATATCTACTTCATGTTGTGATTTAGTTAATTTATCATGTTCTAGTGCTAGTTCATGTCATGAAAATTTAATTGTTGAGAATGATGAACTTAAGAAGCAAGTAAGTAAACTAAATCAAAGTCTAGATAGATGCTTCAAGGGTAAGGACACCTTAAATAAAATTTTGGGTAGTCAAAGATGCTCCTATAATAAAGAAGGTTTAGGTTATATCCCTAAAAAGAACAAGAAAATGAATAACAAGGCTCCGCGTTTTGTTAAATCAAATGGTAAATTTTGTTACAAATGCCATGAAGTAGGACATCTAGCGAATAATTGTACTTTGAGTAAAGCGTCTAAGGATAACATTCATGATTCATGTTATGTTCTAAAAAGGGATAGAAATGGTAATGTTTTTGCTAAGTTTGTTGGGACCCCGATAATTGGCTAAAGAAAGAAAGCCGTTTGGGTTCCCAAAACCTTGGTTACTAACCTCCAAGGACCCAAACAAATTTGGGTACCTAAAAGGCTTGATTTTCTTTTGTAGGTTAACTACAAGACCGTGGACGGCATTGGGTGTTGGATAGTGGATGCACTCAACACATGACCGGTGACCGGAAGATGTTCACTACCTTTGATTCGAAATGGACAAAATGACAAGATCACGCTTGGGGATAATAGCAAAGGAAAGGTATTAGGCTTAGGTAAAATTGCCATATCAAATGATCTCTCCATTTCAAATGTCTCGTTAGTTGAAACATTAAATTTCAATTTGCTATCTATCGCTCAAATTTGTGATCTTGATCTTATTTGCACATTCTCTAAAAATGATGTTGTTATTACAAAAGAAAATAATAATTCACTAGTGTTTAAAGGGTTTAGATTTGGAAATTTGTATTTAGTTGATTTCACTTCAAATGATTCATGTCTTCAAACTTGCTTAATGGCTAAAACTTCCTTAGGATGGTTATGGCATAGAAGACTAGCTCATGTTGGAATGATTCAACTTAAAAGTTATTTAAAAATGATTTAGTTGTGGGCTTGAAAGATGTGAAGTTTGAGAAAAATCGACTTTGTAGTGCTTGTCAAGCTTAGGTAAACAAGTCGCTAGTTCTCATCCTCAAAAGTATCATGTCCACCTCTAGACCATTAGAGCTCTTACATATGGATTTATTTGGTCCGACAACTTATAAAAGCATTGGGGTAATTTTATTGTTTAGTCATCGCTGATTTATTACTCTAGATATACGTGGGTATTCTTTCTAGATGACAAACCAAACCTCCAATATATTCAAAAGGTTTGCAAAAAGAGCTCAAAATGAATTTGACTTTATAATAAAGAAAATCCGAGTGATAATGGCTCGAATTTAAAAACACAAGAATTGAAGATTATTGTGATGAAATTGAATAAAGCACTAACTTTCCGCAACCTACACTCCGAGCAAAATGGAGTTGTGGAACGAAAAATCGTACATTAATTGAAATGGCAAGAACGATGTTAGATGAATATGGTACGTCCGATAGTTTTTGGGCGAAAGCCATTAATACCGCTTGCCATGCTACAAATAAACTCTATTTGCATCGACTTTTGAAAAAGACCTCTTATGAGCTTCTTGTTGGAAGAAGGCCTAACATTTCTTATTTTCGAGTATTCGTTGCAAATGCTATATCTTGAAAAAGGGTGTTCGCTTTCCAAATTTCAAAGTCGGTGTGATGAAGGGTTTTTGTTAGGATATTCTTCAAATAGTAAAGCTTATCGAGTTTTTAATAAAAACAAAGGATTTGTAGAGGAAACGTGTGATGTTGAATTTGATGAAACTAACGGCTCTCAAGAAGAGCAAGAAAATTTGGATGATGTAGGTGAAGAAGGCCTAAGAGAAGCAATGAAGAATATGACAATTGGAGACGGAAGCCGAAGTGGATAAGAAGATCAATCTTCATCTATTCAAGTCGAGCCCAACCTCCGCAACTCGAAGTCGAATACAAGAAATAGATGAAGATGACAAAATGACGAGCAACAAATTCAACCACTACCTCAAAGGATTCACCACGGCCTCTCCAAAGATCATCCAATAAATCAAATATTGGGTGACGGAGTAAGGGCGCTCAAACTCGATCCCGTGTTGCTTTTTTTGCTAACATTATTCGCTTGTATCCTCAATTGAACCAACTCATGTAGATGAAGCATTAGTTGATCCGGATTGGGTAAATGCCATGCATGAAGAATTAAATAATTTTGCTCGCAATGATGTTTGGACATTAGTAGAAAGACCCAAAGAATATAATGTAATTGGCACAAAATGGGTTTTTCGTAATAAACAAGATGAAAATGGTGTTGTAGTAAGAAATAAAGCTAGATTAGTGGCGCAAGGTTTCACTCAAATTGAAGGATTAGATTTCGTGAAACCTTCGCACCAGAGAGCTAGGTTAGAAGCCATTAGAATTTTACTTGCATTTGCATCAAGCTTTGACATTAAGTTATATCAAATGGATGTAAAGAGTGCGTTCTTAAATGGACAAATATCCGATTGGTATTTGTTGAACAACCTCCCGCTTTTGAAAATTCCAAATATCCTAATCATGTTTACAAACTCTCTAAGGCGCTTATACGGACTCAAACAAGCTCCTAGAGCATGGTATGAGCGACTTAGAGATTTTCTACTCTCAAAGGGTTTCAAAATTGGGAAGGTTGATACAACGCTCTTTACAAAAATAATTGATGATGAATTCTTTGTGTGTCAAATATATGTTGATGATATCATTTTCGGTTCTACTAACGAAGACTTTTGCAAAGAATTTGGTGACATGATGTCTAGGAGTTTGAAATGTCAATGATCGGGAGTTGAGTTTCTTCCTTGACTCCAAATTAAGCAACTCAAGAATGGGACGCTCAGAAGCCAAATCAAATACACGAAGGATCTTCTCAAAAGATTTGGCATGGAGGACGCAGTCGATCAAGACTCCAATGGCATCAAACGGGCATCTCGACTTAAATGAGGGAGGTAAACCAGAGACTTAAAGCTTTATAGATCAATGATTGGTAGCTTGCTCTACCTTACCGCTTCTAGGCCCGATATTATGTTTAGTGTTTGCATGTGTGCTCGCTTTCAAGCTTCTCCCAAAGAATGTCATTTAGTTGCCGTAAAAAGAATTCTAAGATATTTAAAGCATTCCTCAAACATAGGGTTATGGTATCCTAAAGGTGCAAAATTTGATTTAATTGGATATTCGTATTCGGATTATGCGGGTTGTAAAGTGGATAGAAAGAGCACATCCGGGAGTTGTCAATTGCTAGGTAGATCCCTAGTTTCATGGTTCTCCAAGAAACAAAATTCGTAGCTTTGTCCATCGCCGGGTTTAATACATATCCGCCGTAGTTGTTGCGCCAATTGTTATGGATGAGGCAAACTTTAATGGATTATGGAATTAATTTTAAGAAGGTGCCTCTTATGTGATAATGAAAGCGCTGTTAAAATAGCCAATAACCCCGCCCAACACTCAAGAACAAAACACATTGATATCCGTCATCATTTCTTGAGAGATCATGTATGTAAAGGGGATATTGAGATTAGTCACATCAGAACGGAAAATCAATTAGCGGATATACTCACTAAACCCCTAGATGAGACTAGATTTTGTAAATTGAGGAATGAATTAAATGTCATTGATATCTCTAATGTGGCTTAAGTGAAATTCCTTGGTTGCTTAAATTGGTCTTTATTTAGTATATGTTCTTTAGATGAGTCTCACATCAAGGGGAGTAATATGCAATTTATGTATATATCACATCCCTAAAATGTGGAAAATTGAAGTTTGTGCTATAAATATCTTAAAAACTTAAAACTAGACTTTATAAGTCAAAACTACTTGGAAATAATCTATTTTGGATTTACAAAATACAAAGGATTCACAAATCTTCATTTAAAACTTATTATAACATAAACCTTATCTTTTGGAACTTATATCATAATTATAACCTTTCTATGTTTATAATGAAACAAAACTTTTGCTTTTCAAAAGCTTAATAAAATTCAAAAATCTTGATCTATATTGATCTAATAAAGGCACATCTTGAGTTTTGCCCAAAGAGCTAGAATGGCCATATTTCTAGTTTCTTTTGTGGTATTTCAACTCAAACAAGTCAAATCATGATTCCACACTTGATTGTGGTTAAAGTTTTTGTTTCGTGTTTTTCTTGTGGTTGTGAATGCTCCAATCTCTACTCATGCACAATATATCAATATATAATCAAACTCGCAATCAAATTCTCTCTAGTTCTCGCTTATTCGCTTAGCCCTAAGACTATCGGCCTTGATCGGCAGAGAGTATCTTGCAAATGCGGATTATCGGGTCAGGAGCGGTAGTACCGCTGCTCAGAATTTGTGGGGCCACCTCAAATTTCGCCAGTTCTCTCCCTCTCTCTCTTCTTCTTTTCTTCTCACCCAAACCTCCTCCTCTTCCATTCCCCGTGGCTCTCATCTCTCCTCTCAAACCCTAAAACTCATCCTCTCCAAATCTTGAAGTTTTGTGGGATTTGTCCATCAAATTTAATCATTGTGTCCTTCTCTCCTAAAGGTATCATTTCTCCTCATTATTCTCTTTTGGTTCATCTCCTTTGAGCAATCTAGGGCTTGAATAATTGTTGAAAATATGTAAACTTCAAATAAAGTCAAATCCTTGAAGATTAGGTCTAAAATAGAAGTTCTTGATCTCCTCTAGGCCCTAATCTCTATCTAAATTGCAAAGTTCTCGACATTGTCTCAAAATTCGCTCAAAACCCCCCAATCAAAAGCGGCAAGACTATCGGCCATCGAGCGGTAGTACCGACTTTTGCGGTACTACCGCCTCCAAGAGCTGTAGAGTGCCGCCATGTGTTGCAAAGACCTCCTTTGAGCAGCTTTTGAGGATATTCATCTACAACACCTATACATTTTATTCCTATCTTGTAAAATCCAATCCGTTCAATAATCATGTTCCTTTTTCCTTGAAATCTACTAGACCATGCCTTGCACTAAAGTCGCCGGAACCGGTCCATCTGGCGGGGGCAAAGGTGGAAGGAAGACAACAAAGAGTCGCGGTGTTCCCACTTCGGACACGGACACTGATGATAGCGACAATTCATTCTCCGTCGCCATGAGGACCACAAGGGCAAAAGGGAAGGGTCCTGCTGAGCCTTCCCAGGCTAAAAAGAGAAAAGTCCCCGCACCTGCTCCGCAAATTACTGGCAGCGATGATGAGACTGAGAGTGACAAGTGAGGAGAGCTCGAGGAAGAAGTGGTGCCGCCATTGGAAGGAATGATCCTCTCAAATCAAAGGCGATGACTATTATGCTCGCAGGTCAAAACTCAGATCTCCAACCCGCCCGCCCCAAATCCAAAGTTCCATTCCTTATTTCAGAGAGGGTGTTTGAGCAAATATATCCGAGAAGGATTTTGCAAACCAACGCTGGTCGGCTTGAAGCACATCCGTGAGCAACTGAGTTTGTCGGCATACCGAACTGCTTGGTGGAGCCGGTCTATACAACTTCCTGCACAAGGGTTGATTATAATGAAAAGGTTATCAAGCAATTCTATGCGACGCCTATGTGTCTCGAAAACCGTGAGCAAATCACTTGGATGATCGACACTACTGTTACATCGCTTCCAAGGATGATTTTGAGCATGCCTTGGGAATCTTTCACAACAAGACCCTAAAATCCATGACTTAACCTCCTCTCGCTTTTGGATCAAAGCAGCTTTTATGACCGCCTCATAACTTCGAATTGGGAACTCAATGGCTCAACTCCAACCAAGCATGGTGAACAAGATCATTCATGTCACTATTCATCCGAAGAGTGGAAATTTCGATGTCAGAAGAGGTCATGCTTGGAATGTCATTGCAAAAGTCATGGCGAGGAGAAGTTTGATATGGTGGACTTCCTAATAAGGAGATGTCTCAATCGGCTAGGGATAGAGGGAAGACCATCTATTTTGCTTCATACATCATGGCGCCATCCGGAGAGTCGCCGAGTATAATGGTGCCACCCCTACTCCTCATAAGCCGCATAAGCCTCGTGTTGCTCCTCCTCAAGTCCTACATCACATCGCCGAGCAAGCCGCCAAGCAAGAGCTCGCCGAGCAAGCGCCCAAGCCCAAGCCTGCCGCCAAGCCGCCTGCGTTCGATGCCTATCTTGCCAACATTGAGACTCTCCGTCCGACATGATGGCCGGATTTGCGCGACAAGAATCTTACATGCAAGGCCGCTTTGCACTTGTTATGGAGCTTCAATATCGAATCGCAAAATGGTTGAGGATGTCCGAGAGCGCCTGGGTTCGCTTAGCACCTCCTTTGATCACTATCGCCCTACCATCATCAGACATCGCTGCCGTCCGGATAGCGGCAGATTCCTCCTTCCCATGATCCTCCTCCGTCATCCACCGGGATCCTTGGTCTCCTCATCCGCCACACGGCTCTACTCCCGAGATGCCGAGGAGTAGACGGTTCCTTGGCGATCCTCTTTGGTCCTTGATGACAAAGGGGAGAAGTATGAATTGAAGCCTTCAAGCCTTGCTTATCTTTCTTATTGTAATAATCCCGCTTAAATTGTGGTCAGGTCGCCTTGAACTCCTTATGGATGCCTATGTCGCCTTGTTTTTTTTATGATTTCGGTCTTGAACTCGCTTTTATGGTTCTTTTGCGCTTAAATATAAATTATCTTCTTATGAAGTTGTGCATTATGTCATATTAACTCATTCCAATTATATTATCTTCATTGTCATACACAATTCATATGCAAATGTGTAAAACTTATTGTTTATCCATGGCACATTTGTAGGGGGAGCTATTCTCATTTAGCAATATTTTCATTCAAACATATTTTTGTCCTCCAAAGACAAAATATTGCTAAATAAGAATTCCATGGTGTGAGTAATTAATTTTTTATTGGTAACTCACACTAAATATCAATTCACTTCAATTCGATTATGAGGATTGTCATCAATTACCAAAAAGGGGGAGATTGAAAGCATCTAGGCCCCCATGAGGTGTTGGTTTTGATAATTAATGACAATCACGCTAAAAGGACTAACGATGTTTGTGCAAGTTAGTCGAAAACAGATAATTGTATTCCTGAAGATGTTGGATGGCTTCAAGTGCTAAATGGAAGGAGTACGCGTAAAAGAAGCTAAAGAAGTGAAGGTATCAATCTTAGAAGTATTTTCTAGTTTTTTCACCGATCTCTGAGTTGGGAAAAAGATCGGATTTTTAGGATAGTCGCCGACTATTAAGAGGGACTTGGTTTGGGCATTAAAACTTGAAAGTGCATTTTAATATGGCTCATTAGTTCATCCGTGAAATCATGCATTCGATGGAAAAATCAAAATGTTGAAAAATTCGGAGGTCAAGACTATCGCTTGTTCGGCAGAGTAGTACCAAGAGTGCGGTACTACCGCACCACTTGGCATGTAGCTATTTTCCAAGAAGGTATGTTTTCGGTCTCCCACCCAAGCACTATCAAGATGGTCATAGCGGTAGTACCGCTGACGCGTACTACCGCACCATAGTTGCATGTAGCTTTTTTCCAAAGGATGTTTTTCCTGTCGGTCAAAAGCAGATTATCGCACCCATGGGCTAGAGTACCGCCACATATAAAAATCAACAGAACGGCCACGTGTCAACAAGACACTGTTCAAGTTATAGTCAAGCATAGTTTAGTAAGCAGACTACTGCCCTTAGAGGGCTGTGAGTACCGCCATGGCGCAAATTCGCGTAAAAAGTGAAAACGGTTAGTTTGAGGGTGGGGGTTATAAATACCCCTCTCCGTAGTAGGGCAAGGTTGGTGACTCCATTGAATACTCTTGAGCCCTAGAAACACTCTCCACTCTCTTGTGCATTGAATTGTTGATTCTTGAGTGTTGGAGAGCTAAAATTGAGTGCATTGCATTAGTGAGCCATATTGATTGCACTCTTGAGATTCAAGCCCGCATCAAGTTTGTTACTCTTGAGGTTGCCGCCTCCTAGACGGCTTGAGGCGTGAGGCTCCTGTGATCTTCACAAGGAGGTTGTGTGAAGACCCAAGGCTTAGAAGGCACGGCTCGCCACCCTGAGGGGAAGAGCTATCGCTAGTGATCGGGAAGGCTCAAGCGAGTGGAGCCGCTTGAAGAAATTCAAGCTACCTCAACGTGGAGTAGGGGAGACCAAGAAGTCTCCGAGACCACGGAAAATTCTCTTATGATCCATTGTGGTTTGCTTGTTTTTTATTCTCGTGAAATTCTAGCTATTTGATTCTTGTGTGATTACTTGCTTAGCAAATTAATATACTTGCGTAGTGATATTATCTTGTGATCACTAAAATTGTTAAGAATTAAATTAGGCAAAACTATTACTTGTTCTTAGTAATCATTAAACTTGAGTTTAGTGATAGAAATTTTAGAAAAGCCTATTCACCCCCCCTCTAGGCTCATCCTCGATCTTACAGCAAGGCTTTATAAAAACGAGAAGAAAGTGATGCCAAGTCTTCTTCCGAAAATTCCTCAATCTGTTTATCGGTTAGTGAAGACAAGAAGGACAAGACAAAACTTGAAGAAGCATTATTTTGAGACATGCTAGATTTAGAGGTCAATGCAATTGATTTATAATCATTCCTCCTAGCAAGAACATCCAATTCATGAGTTTTTAGCTTAGAGAAAAGAACATCTACAGTAAGATCACTTATGATAGTTGATTTTCTAATGGATGTAACCTTCATCTCCCAAATAGACATGTCCAATGCGCCAAGCAATTGTCTAGCATTAGTAGCCTCATCAAAGAAAACTCCAACAGCACGTAAATTGCTAAGAATCTTATTGAAACGTGCAAAGAAATCATCTAGTGACTCAAAAGGCTTCATCTCAAATCGCATGTATTCTTTCTTATATATATATCTTGGCGAACCTCTTTGATAGTGTTAGATCCCTCATGATAATCACAAAGAGATTTCCATACCTCATATGCGCATTTGAGATGAATCACACTGGTCAAGTCACTTCTTCCCAAACCTTGATGATCAAATTTCGTGCTCGCTATTCGCTTCAACCCGTGCTTGATTGGTTTCATTGACTTGATCATTCTTAGGAACTTGATATGATTTGTACGCCTTTCTCCCGCATTGCAAAGCCCCGAGCTTGAATGTATGCTCCATCATTGCTTTCCAAAACCGAAAATCAACACCAACGAAAACACAAGGTTTTGTTAATACCTATCCATCGCTACGCTTCTAATCACCTGCTAAGATTAATTAGAAAAACCTTGCTCGATACCACTTGTAGGATCGAATATACTAATGTAGCAATCGAGAGGGGGTGAATGATTGCGCTGAAGCTAAAAATAAATTTTCGAACTTTTCAAACACCCCAATTGAAATTCAAATTGCTTGGAAATCGCCACGGGTTAGAAGACCAGACACGGTTGGAAGACCAGTTACGGTTGGGAGACCACCTCACGCATTGGGAGACCAAGAGACACTGGCGCATCAAGAGGACACTTGGGTGACCAGTTTGGGCACTTGGGCGACCAAGAATCTCCGGCGAGCAAAGAGGATACCGGCGCACCGCTTTGGGCACTTGGGCGAGCAAGAGGACAACTGGCGACTGGGCTTGGGCACTGGGCAGCAAGAATCACCTGGCGAGCAATAGGACACTGGCGACCAGTTTAGCACTTGGGCGAGCAGGTTGGGTACTTGGGCGACCTGTTTGGCACTTGGGCGAGCAGG
The DNA here is from genome assembly GCA_036346375.1 of Guadua angustifolia. NCBI lineage: Eukaryota > Viridiplantae > Streptophyta > Magnoliopsida > Poales > Poaceae > Guadua > Guadua angustifolia. Next base: position 138,824 of record JAYEVE010000476.1, read on the forward strand.
TTGGGCGACCACGTGAACAGTTGGGCGACCACGCGCACAGTCTGGGCGAGCAGACCAATATATATCTACTAAAATAGAAATTTCCAAAGATTTAGCCGTTGGATTGATGTGAAATTTTAACTATAGAAACTAGACTTAATTCCACAGCTAATAAAAAAATAATCAAGTCAATCGGATCTACGGATCTAAAATTATGTCCTTCGCAAGATGACCGAACTTGGGCGACCACGCGAGCAGTCGGGCGAGCAGGACATCAATCTGGGTGACCACACATTACAGAAGATCTAACCATTGGATTGATGTGAAATTTTAATTGTATAAACTAGACTCAATTCCTAAGTGAACAAAAAAGGAATCAGGTCAATCGGATCTACGGATCTAAAGTTATGACCTTTGCAATATGACTGAAACAATTAGCGATCTAACAGCTGGGCGACCAGACTAGCAATCTGGGCAACCAAAAATTACCGAAGATCTAACCGTTGGATTGATGTGAAATTTTAACTGTAGAAACTACATTCAATTACGAATCAAACCCAATAAGAATCAATCCGATCGGATCTACGGATCAAAATATATTACCTTCACAAATGATACCTTTGCAGAGAACCGAACTCCGTGATGAACTTCGTGACTGGTGTGATGAACAAAACTTCAAGCGATCGATCAACTATGCCGGAGCCAAGAACTTGTGAGAAAGATCTTTATTTTCGATCTGGTTACAGTACTCAAACAAAAGAGTACAACCCTAAAATCTTGCTCACAAATAAACAGGAGACACCTCCCCCTATTTATACAGAGCAATCCTAACGAGATAGAATACAACTCCACTTCCAATATGGAAAGAGTCTCAGATATATCTCAACTTGGCCCAACATGGCTAAAAACAACTCTTACACGTATGTACGCCCACCGCCAGTAATTACGTGACTAACCAAACCTCCATGTGCATGTTCTCTAGCCCTAACGCCCCGCATGACATCCTCGACCACCAAGACCTCGATTCCTCCTCGAACCTAGTCCCGAACCTCGCCTCCATGAACCTAGTTCCGGTCCCACATCGACCACGCTCGCCTCGAGCAACACCGCACATGAAGTAACAAACAAACACGTCCGAGCACAAGTCCACGACTTGACTCAAGATTAATCCATGCAACCACTCACACGAGTGCATTGCATAAAGCAAAATCATAATGCTATCACCAGCATAATAATCATCTCAACATAGCACATGCACAAGCACCACACATGCCATAACCAAAACCACTTTGCAATGCCAATTTCACCATTCAGCCAATTTTTCATCACATGATCTCACAATTTTGGCACCGGTGGATTAATTTGTCTAGTCCTAACGGAAGAACAAATATTATTTTCACTGAAAGGCATATGGGCATGTATAATGATTTAATGTCAGTTATTAATATGCTTTGTCATGTAAGATTTTTACTGATGTGAAAGAGAAAGAAGGAGGAGAGAGATTATAGCTCTCTCTTCGTGAAGAGATAGCTATACAGATAGCATAAAACACAATTACGTGAGTTATTGTCTATAATAAATACTTTTATACCATAAGTAAAGATCATAGAATCTCATAGGGATAATCTTAAGATAATATCTATTGTAGAAGTTGTATTTAGTTTTGTCTTTAAATGATATATATATATATATATATATATATATATATATATATATATATATATATATATATATATATATATATATATATATATATATATATAAATGGCTATTTAGCTAAAATACTAACATCCATCATGGACCATCCGATCTATCATGTGTGGTTCAGATTGAGAGTGGTAGAACCCCTTGTCACTTAAACAGTTTTGTGAAAACCCCCCTCTATTTTTCTCCTCATTCCATGAGGGGCTTCCACCACTCTCAATCTGAGCCACACATGATAGATCAGATGGCCCACGATGGATATTAGCATTTTAGCACTGAATAGCCATTTGCACTAGATATTATATATATATATATATATAGGAAAATGATTTCATACTCCTGGGTGTATGTACTCCCACCTCTAATATACCGTTCAAATGATGTTGTTATACCTCTTTATCCTTTTGAGTATATTCTAATACTAATTATAAGGTACTCTAAAGTGAGTTTCATGAAAAATTTTATTAAAATCCACCCTTTATAGTATAATTTGTTTACATATTCCTTATACATATGGAAAAGAATATGTAGCAAAAAAATAAAGAGTCTGATGAATTTTTTTAATCATGTTGTATTGGAGTATCTTAGAATTATTATTGGAGTATACCGAAAGTGATAAAGGAGTATAAAGCGTTTATTTAAGTGATATGTTAGAGGTGGGAGTATGTACTCCTGGGAGTACAGAAAAAGCTTCCCCTCTCTCTCTCTCTCTCTATATATATAACGGTCGCCTCTATTATTGTATATACTCTAGGGTGTGTTTAGTTGTCTGCACAATCCTAACCTGTTCCGTATGAGCCATCCAGACTAGCCTTAGGCTGCATAAGTGGATGTAAACTGAGTTGTTTGGTTGATTGTTTATGCATTTCACGGACCTGTATTAGAGAGAAGCCTAAATTTTGTGTTTCTTTCATCTTGCATGAGTGGGTATGAGTGGGTGCAATTGCATTCACCTGACCTAGATGAATAGAAAACCAAATATGTATCTAATAGGTACAGTTATATCTTACTTATACGATTCAAGCATCCATAGAGATAATCAAACGCGCTCTTAGGCCAAACTTAACAGGTCTTGGAGCCCAGCCGCCGCCACACAAATCGCGCCCTTTTGTTAGCACAGATTTCTACCATTGGTTTTTGTTGGATGTGCCACTTGGCTTTAGCTTAGATTGTGCACAATCATTTGCTACTTGTTTTGCTACTTGTTTTACGCTTGCAATGGAGAAAAAAAAAGCATACTCCTACGTAGCAGTACTCCATTTGTTCATCCTTCGAAACCGAAACAATCACTAGCAAGGTTTGTATTATCAAACCAAGTTGGAAAATTGCCACCCATCGGTACCGGATTTTGTAAAAAAAACAATAGAATCCGAATGAATTGTAAAATTAAAATTTTGAATTCGGCAGTCAAAAAGCAGCGAAAAAAAGAAAACTGACCAATTTCATTCGTTTTTGGTTAGTTTTGATTTTCGACCTAGATCGGCACACTAAAGGATCGATTTTTTATTTTGATTTTCGACTGGTTTTATTCGTTTTTCCATCAGTTTTGTCCAATTTTCGACCAGTTTACATTGAAAATTGGCACAATCAAGGAGAATTGGAAAAAAAATTGCATAAAGTTTGAATAAATCCCAATTAATCTATAAAACACCTGAGAGACATTTCAACAATTTTTGAATTCATTTAGTGCTTCTAGAAAATAAAAAATAACAATTAATGAAGAGGAACAGAGAAACTATCAGATTTTTATAAAAATTTACAAGCTTGATCATGCTTTGAAATTTTAATGCCATCATAAACAGTTCCAAGGATTATGCAGTAAAATTTCTAGAGATATTAGCCTTCATTTAGTGCCTCTAGAAAGTAAAAAAAGAGCATATATAAAGACAGTAGCACTGCCAAATTTTTTTTTAAAAATCCAAATGTCTGATTATCATTTGAAAATTTTACAACATCATTAGCATTGCTCGAGAACCTCACACAAAA
>JAYEVE010001317.1:0-135995 GCA_036346375.1 Guadua angustifolia
ATATACCACGGAAAAATTTTTTACATAAATATACCCCAAATGTCGCCAAACCAACGGGCGACAGGAGGCCATATCGCACGATCAATGGGCGCCAAAAGCGCCACATCTCCGCACTGATCTGCGACGTGGCCTCCTAGTATATTTATGTAATTTTTTTACGTGGTATATTTTTGAAATTTTGAAAAAAAAATGTATTATTTTTTAAAAAAATTCGCCCTGGAATGCCTGATTTGATTTGATTTGAGTTTCGCCATTGATACATTGGACTCAGATCCTCAACCTTCAGCTCGAACAAATGGTACCTAAGGCCTGTTCGAGCATTGGACATCTCAGAAACAAAAGCCCTCGCAAAATTGAGATCGAAGCGAGTTAGATGCATAGTTTGTCGCCGTAAAGATAAGAAAAAGAATAAGAAAGAAAGATGCATCATCGAAAAGTTCCGAAGCATCGATCTCGTCTCCATTCCAAGCATCGATCGCATTCCAGATATGGATGGCTCATCTCCATTCCAAGCATCGACCTCGACCAAACAAAGTATGCAAACGCGTGCCCGTTTGAACAGCACGGCAAAGGGAATCCTGGACCTGGCAGACAGCTTCATCAGCCAAGAAATTCCTCCCCTTCGATCCATGTCTATCTGATCAGCACGCATGAAAAAACAGAACAGAAAAATACGGCTATCCTCACACAGAAGAAGAAACCCCAGTGAATTGAAGAATACAGATTTAGACAAATGACAAATTCGCATTAGGAGGGAGTGCTTCGACGCGCTAGCAGAAAGCGGAAAGAAAACCGCGCATATTATATCCTAAAAACACTTCTTCTGGTTGCTGATGGTCCAGTGCAAAATAGGATCTTAGCCTCCCATTTCTTTGTTTTTGGGCAGTATAGAGTCTCCAAAGAATAGCAACTATATATGCCTCCCAAAGAAATATATTTTAATAAAAAAGAGCAATCATCAAGAGGCTGACTGTGTACTAACATGACCCAAAGCTAGCTTACTTTGGAGAAAAATATATAGAAACGGTATATCAGCACCCAGTTAAAAACCTCAGTGCAAACACCCACAAGGAAAATCTGGTACCTACATTTCCTTTTCACCTATATCCATCTTCACATATCAATCTACAGGACAGACCAATTCAGATTGCACAACAATGTTCAGCCAAATCAGCCACCCCAACCAAGTTCCCTCACCAGGACCACTTCTGAGATTTCGACTGGACCAGGACTAAGCATGCCTCTAGTTATTTCATGTTCGGTTTCGGTGAGTAGCGGAATGGGGAAGCGCGAGGGCCATCGGACAGGCTCCTCATTGGCTGCTGCCCGTTCCGCACAAATGAGCCCTGCACCTTGAAGCCATGGCTGTTCCTACCGTTCATGCTGCTTGAGTGCGCCATTCTCTCAGCTTGCATTGTCTGGTAGAAGTATGAGGAGCTGGCCATGTCCTTGAGGTTGAGCAGCGGCTTGAGAACTTCCACCACTTGGCTCATCAGTGGCCGGGCTTTGGGGTCCCGACTGAGACAGGCTCGTGCTAATTGTGCTGCCTTCTGGGCACCTTTGACTGAGAAGTTACCCTCCAGTCGAGGGTCAATTAGCTTATAGAAGCGCTGCCTCTCTCCTAGGAGGGGGCGCGCCCACTCAACAAGGTTGTGCTCGCCATTTGGGCGGTTCTTGTCCATTGACCTGCGTCCTGACATCATCTCAAGCAGCACTACACCGAAGCTATAGACATCACTCTTTGATGTCAAATGACCTGAAAAGCGGGGAAAATATAGAAGAAATATATGATATCAAGTAAACATACAACAAAGATCAAATAACTAACTACTAGAGGAGGAAAAAGGTATTTAAACTTCAATTACACAAGGTAATCAAATAGCATTTCAATAGTATTTTGTTAGGATTAGTAGTGAGATGCTATTTTTGCCAGGAAATCAATTTGCTCTATCTACCATACGGACCACTGTATCCACTTCCAGACAGAGACAGATTACTTGGAGAACTAATCGTAGAGAGACACATGTACTACTACTTTTAATCATTGTGACATGTATAATGGTATATTCCCATGTATACTATGATTATATTAGGATTTGTGTTAGTTCTGTGCAAATCCTAATATACATGGGCTATACCCTAATAACAGGAGTGCAAGACTCCCTTTGTCCCTTCCATTTGGTTTTCTCCAGAAAAACAAGGACTTATTACATGAATCAATATTCAATAAATAGTTAAATACATTCACTCAGTTACACCCGATATAGACAAATCAACTAGTTGAAACTTTGCATAATACCAATAAATTGTTAAGACCACAATCACAGCATTTACCACTATAGCATCACAAAGTATTTTAACAAGCATCGTTTCCATATCAGCACATCCATAAGAAAGATCAAATGAGGCATAGTAAGTTATGCAAGTATTGCAAATACCATAACTAACTTTTTTTTATTAATAGAGGGAGATAGGACTTAGAAGGAAAACTATCGTCAGAACCTATGTCCGATGAAGCACTTACCTGTCATGACATATTCTGGGGCTGCATACCCATAGGTTCCCATTACTCGAGTAGACACATGAGTTTTGTCACCTACAGGACCATCTTTGGCAAGCCCAAAATCTGAGAGCTTTGCATTGTAATCCTGCAACAGTACATGGAAACATATGAAATAACAGGATGCGAGTCATGTGCTGCACAATGCAAAATCAATTCATGTAATTAACACTTACAGCATCTAGTAGTACATTAGACGTTTTAAAATCACGATAAATGACTGGTCTTTCTGCTTCTTGATGAAGGAAAGCAAGACCCTTTGCTGCCCCAAAAGCAACCTTCATTCTGATGGACCATGGGAGAGGAAGAGACCCTACAGATGAATAATAATTCATGTAAGCTTCAATATTTCTACCTAATTAATTAAATTTTCCAACTGAAATATTCAACGAACAAACACTTTGGAAGGGTTATGGAAGTGGAAGGGTTTGGGAGATTCTGATTTTAATAGTGGGGGATTGGGATTGGGAATTAGGATGGGTTAGGGAGGTGATGAAATGGCAGGATCTTGCACGGGAAAAGGCTGACCAGGTCGGCGGGAAACTGTGCTCTGGAAGGAGCCGCTGGTTGTGTCAGATGCGAGCGAAATCGATCAATCAATTAATTGAGAGGTGTTTGTGATTCCAGCGATAAAATGTTCGTCACAGGACGAACTCCTATAATAAATATTTAAGTTGGTGATGATGTTGATTTTATCCTAGGAATATTTTATGGATGGATCTGTGTATGTGACTTGGAGGATCTCCTGTGAAGCATGTGATCACCTATGCATGTGATTTGTGGTATGATTCGGCTTGTTTATAGAATGGGAATTTTATGCAATTTTTAAATTTAAAGTTAATTATTTGTGCACGATGGATATTATATGGTTGCTTTAGTGAAAATTTTGAGTCTCATGGTTAACCAATTTATGGATGAGAGAAACTCAAATTATTTCATTTTTAAGAGTTTAGAATTTGTGTTGTCAATTATTTGAGATCTGTTGCTCGTTGTAAGCTATTAAAGAGTTGGCAAAGGTGTACTATTCTAGAAAAGGACAGAGGTTCTATGAAAAATTAAAGCTTTAATGGCTTGAGAACAGGTCAGTAACATACTTCTGAATAGATGGTTATCCAAACTTCCACGAGGCATAAATTCATATACCAGCAATCTTTGGTCATCCTCAACACAATATCCAATTAGCCTGACCAAATTGGGATGGTGAAGGTTACCAAGGAAATCAACTTCTGCCTGCAAAGAATGGAATAAATTAAAATATGGGACACAATCATTGTGCATCCTAATGAAAAATGGAGAGCAAAAATGATAAAAATAAACATAATTTTTGTGATAGAACAAAGCGCATACCACCCATTCTTTGTGCCCTTGAAGCCCATCATGATTGAGTGTTTTGACAGCAACAGTAAGGCCTGTACCTGGTTTCACAGGCGCAGTTCCATTCTCTTCAATCCACCCTTTAAACACACATCCAAAACCCCCTTCTCCAAGAAGACTCTCGGGCCTGAAGTTCCGCGTGGCACATTTTAGATCATTGAATGCAAACTTGCGTAACTGAGAGGCAACCTTTATTTCCTCTCCGACTTTAGATGCCGATGAATTGCTCTCAGCATTACTAGTAGATGTTGAGCCCGAGACTATTGATGCAACCAGTTGGTTCCTGCTACCATTTTCTGTTGACTTTTCTGCTGTTCCATGAAATGGATAACAGTTATAATACGCCATACTAATGAAAGAACGTCTTTTGAACAATAGAATTAAGTCCCCACAGAAACAATGTGAAGAAACACAATTTCAATCTACACAGCAAAGTGTGTGGTATGACTGAAGGACACAATGAAGTGCGAGTATAGTTATGGGGTATGGACAACATATACTAAAATACAATTTCCTCTCATAGCATTACCTATAATCTGATGTCTAGAGTAAGATGTGCTTATAGAAAGGTATTTAGGTCGTGGGACAGGTACTGACTTGAAACTACGAAAAGAGTTTAGATAGGTGATTTCATACACCTATAAATCTTAATCTAACTAACTGAAGTGAATCTACATAGTTCTCTCATAGTTTACCTGATACTAAGTAACTAAACATTACCACTATGTAAATCTACTGTGTTAAACAAAATAAGCAAATGCAATTTCCAGGGTTAAGTCATAAGTTATTGGCGATTTGTATTAGTGGTACAAGACACTGGTAGGCACACATTAACAACCTTGCAAGTTGATGTGGTTATTCATGCTCGTACGGATCAGGAAGAGTTACGATTTGTGCCTGCTTGGCGGATCAAAGAGGTGAAGGGAAGTAGTAATGCTAGGATGGGGGAGGGGAATGGAAGGAGTATGGATGGGATACGAGAAGATCACCAGAAGGAGGTGCTCCACGCAGCTGCTTGACAAAGGATGGTGATGGACGAGATGTGTGCTGGGATGAGTTAGGGCTATTAATTACCAAATTAAACTTGTTTACACAAATCTCATACCCAAAATGCTCTTTAAAAGACAACGGATGGTATTTATTGAGTGGAGATACCTGGTAGTACCTTCCAAGCACCGTAAACACCTAGCTGAAGAGTCAATCGTTTTTTGGGGCAAAATTTCCACGAAAAAAGAAATAGAAATTGGTTTCTCTGAAGGGGGGAGAAGGAAAAAGGGGGTATTCTGCTTCATTGCAAGCACATGACAAAGGTCACTGACTCACAGTAAGTCTATAACCATGATACGGACTACAGATCCACATCGTGTCCAGTCTAGCTGAAAAGGCAAGCAAACAAAAAACATACTAACCCAGTGGAGAGAAAATAATATCACATGAAAAGATGGCCTAGTTGATAACAACTTTAGTAGCATGCAATTAAAGATGTGAATCATCATGTTTAAAATAACATCTGTTAATGTCCTGACTAACAATGGTGCAATATTTTTATTTAGTTCCTTAGTGCAATGACTAAGACGAACCCTTTTTGTTCATACTAAAAGAAATATTAACTGCATCCTGAAGTCCTTTCTCCTTGTATCTTTCCATGCCAATTTAGTTTATTATTTTATTTAGCTCCAAGGCGTAACTACAAATACAAGGCATTTATCCTCAAATTACAAGAAAAATTAATTGCTGACTAGACTCATTTCTCCCCATATCTTTCTGTATTGTTTTAGTTTCTTCATACCTAAAATTCTGAAATAATCTAGTTAGCAAATGGGGAAGAACCTTCTAAGGGTGAGTTTGGCATTGCAGTGGGATTCTAAAAGCACTTTTCTTGTCTACCTTTCGATATATTAACTACCTGATGACCACCTTTCTAGGCCCATAACAGAAACATTTTACTAGAAGTCTAGAATCACTAATGGCCTCAATGTAACTGACTATATTTCGCAGCACAGCATATCCAATGCCAAACTAGCCCTGCATTATCTATCTGTGATCAAACCTCGTATTGATTGTATGAAACAGTCAACACCAACTAAACCAAAAAGGCTTAATGAAGCAGCTAATCTTGACCCCTCACATATTTCCACATTATTCATTTCCATCTATGGATTCAGCAAAACAGTCTTGATAAACATGATTTGACAAAACAGCTACTATTTCAAACATCACACCTGCTGAGCCATAACATCATCATAATCAGAGCAAGGTGGCTGAGTCTAACATATCAACAACATTTCCCCATTGGCATTCGTTGCATGCAAAGTTCTCACTAATTTGCTACGAGGTTTAGTGCAACCTGTATGGAGCAAAAATGCCACACACTATTCTAAAAATAGATACTCAGAGCCACTCATGCTACTGGTCCAACACACACAAACTTGCTCCTCCATTGTTCCATCTTCCAATTTCACATTAATATGTGATAATTAGAAGTGCAGCTCAGCTTGAAATATGGTACTCAACGCTCGGCAGGATTTGACGCCTGTTTGATGATCTTTATGCGTTCCATCTGCTTGTTGCACTAATTCCAGCCCATTTCTACATTGAATGCTCAACACGTGGATCTCCCTCAACTCTCCAGTAAAGCAAGTACCGAACTACACGCATCCTCTACATTTACACTAACCAATAAGAGAGAAACTACCACTCGGACGTCCGATTACTGTGCATTCCGTCGGCCACCTCTTGCAACATTTTTTTCCAACACGTGCAACATTTTTTTGCAACGCTTGCAATATCTGTTTACTGTGCCGCATTTCTACTGTTTGTCAAAGGAAAATATTGCACGCGTTGTAAAAAAATGTTACACGCGTTGGAAAAAAATGTTGCAACGTATCCAAAAACCTCGGACGTCCGAGCTGAAGTCATTCCAAACCAATAACCCCAACACCAACTATAACATGCGTTACATCATATCCAAATATCCAGAAAAATATTATGAATATTACCACAACGATGTATCTACCCTATCTTCCACACTAATGACAGCACGAGAGCACACGTTAATTACACATCCCAGTCCAGGTAAAGAGAAAGGGATATTACCGCCGTGCGTGCTGGCGCTGCTGGTGGAGGTGTCGACCTTGGACCGTGGCGCCGGCGGGCAGCTACCCATCGGCCACAACCGGATACAGCAGCCGGTGGCCACCGTGGCGTCCTCCCGGCCCTTCCGAGGCAGTCGCCGCCCGCGGCCACGCCTGCTGCGGCGGAACCAGCCCCACCTCTCCCGCTCCTCCTCGCCGGAGCTCTCCCAACCGTCAAACTGCCCCAGCTCCGGCGGCGCGAGCCCCATGGCCAAATCAGCTCGCTCAGAGAAACGTCACAAAGATCCCGTCGCGGCTCCTCTAAATAGCATCAAATCACCTCACTCCCAAACCACGAAAGCATCAGATCGGCCTCAAAGGACATCAAACCACCCACCTTTCCCTCCAAGAAACCGCCAAATCGCCGCCAAAATCCTACCTTCTCCGCCAAGAAAGCACCAACTCGGCCCCCAAAAACACAGCCTCTCCGCCAAATCGCGTCGAGCCACACCCACCTCCGGACGCCGACCAAGCAACCCCGCCGAATCAGAGCGTTTCTCGCAGGAACACACCCCACAGAGCTCAGCGCAAGAAGACCACACCTAGCTACAAGCTGGAGACGGGACGGCCTCACCAGAGCCGAGCCTAGCACCTCTCCCGCACGCGGAGGTGGGGGTGGACTCTTCTCCGGCGGCAGCGTGCGGAGGATGGATGGCAGTGAGGAGGCGAGGTGAGAGGAATAAGCGAGAGAACGACGGAGGGGAGGGATGGAATGGAAGGCAGAGGAGAGAGGAAAAGCACAAATGTTCCTCGCTCTTTTCTCCTTTTGGGAGCACGTGGTCGACGTGGACTCCTTTTCCAGCGTGCGGCGGCACTGTCTGCGGGGCCCGCAAGGGACGTGGCGCTGACGTGGCCGGTGCCACGAATCAGTAACGCTTCGATTATCCTCGGAGATGAGATGGACCGTTGCCATGACCCGTTTGGAATCCCCACCGCAATTTAGAGTTTTTACTGTCCCGAGTGGTAACGTGAGATAGCATCTAATTATCTTCAAATTATTATATCTTTTTAGTACATTTATTCTTTAGACCTTTAGTATTTATTGGTATCAGTTTAATATATACTACCGATGTGTCCGTACGTTGCAACGAAAACTCAATTTACGATAAAAAGTTTATTTGTAAAGAGCACTAATAGTGGTAAAAATGGGTAATTAAAAAGCAGTGGTAAAGATGGGTAATTTTGATGAAGTGATGTGGAAAAAAACTTTACTTTATATAGTAGAGATTTTGTTATATTCAAAGAGGGTAAAATGTCTCACGACAATTAAGCTATGCCCTACCAATTTTATTTAAGATTCATGCTAATTTTATATAAGATTAAGCGGATAGAAGAAGGTTTTGTTTTTCGTGGTTAGTACAATGGATGATGACTAATTCATGCATGAATTTCTAGTACCATGTATGTGTAGGAATGAATATGAAACTCTGTGTTCTATGTCATAAAGTCATTGCAGGAGCTCTGGTGAGTGTAGCAACTAGCATCTTTCTGAGCTGATGAATGAGAAAATAATGCAATCTTACTAGGTTATACTTTGACTTCCGTCGGTTAACCTTACAGACAAGAGTACCAGGGTTTAAGTACCATAGCAATAGATCTAGATCGCTATGGAGAGTTTGCAAACGTACGACAATGCAATCTACAGGTATGTAAAAACTGCCCGTAACTTTACCGGTTCAAATTTACAGGACATCCTCCTCCGTTTTTAATACATGTCATTCTAATTATAAAATTTTGTTCTTAAATTCAAGATAACTTTTAACTATTTTTCCTTTGCATTCCTCTACCATTCGTTATTCCCAATATTATTTATTATAGTGAATTAAAGTATCAGACATCATCCGAGAGCAATAAGTGAGCTAATAAATGAGGGTAATTTGATCATTTCTATATGTACTTTGGTTGAAGTGCTAAATCATAAAATATCATACATTCAAGAACGGAGGTGGTGTTTCTTTTTAGCACGTAAACCAATAAAATATTGAATATGACTAAACTATGCATAATTAGTAGCTCTAAACATTATATTCAATGCATATATGTGGAGTAAAACTATAACTAACTAAGCAAAAATCTATATGGCATAGGAATTCAATGCAAGCGTCGGTTTGAGCATCAAGCGCATAAGCAGTAAAATCGGGGTTGGACATTTTGCGTGTTGATCAAGGTGTGTTTGTGGTGCATGCATTGGTATAAACCATGGGTTGAAAAACCTAGATATTTATTAGGGATATAGTAAGAATATCACACTAATTTTATATTTAAAATGTAAAATATAGTTTATATTTATAAACAAGACTATTCAAAGAATAAGTCTTATATTTTTGGACGGAGTGAGTACATGCTTCTTCAACGGTCCAATCCATACCATTTACTAACGAGGATATTCAGTAACCTTCTAACCTTTTTACTCGAAATATTCTTTTTTCTATCTGAAGGGTTGAAATATTCTTGTTGACCGAGGAAGCATCTAACATGGGCTCCCACATGCACCGGCAAAAACTGGTGCATTTGACTAGGCTTGCGTGCCTAATTACATCAAGTTAAGATCAGCATGAAAAATCTTCGGCGAGAGAAAAATTCCAACATTCACATAGTCACAAGTCATGCAGATGATCACCGGGCACTATCCGAAGATCTAACTAGTTCGAACATAGCACATTATTTTGATCGCACATGTGCTCTTTTGTGTAAACTATACTGGATCGCCCATGTGTCTTGCATGCTACTTCAGCTTAAAGCCTTAAATCAAGATCTTTGAGGAACTTAATAATGCCAATAGCTGCCGCCTAATCTCCATGATCAGTTTGCATTTTTTTTCTTGAGAAAATTCGGTTAGAGGGCCAATAGGCAAGTGTAGCATATTTTTCTCCTCAGTAGAAAGCATAGATCCGGGCCGTCGGAGCTCGATCGGACGCTGGAGGATGGGCGTTTCCATGATTTCAGTTTGTACTCTAAGGCGGGTTTCCACATGTTACGTCACCTTTTTTACTTTAGATAAGTATGGTAGACATTCTGGATTTTCCCAGGAAAAAAGAAAGGAATCTAGAAATTTGCTGATAGGAATAGATAGCTTTTAGGACCTCCGGTCAAATTCAGAAGAAGAAAGGGTGTAACTCTGAATGTGTACCAGTACATAGTAACTAATAGCTCAAAAGCAACAATAAACAAATACGAAATGTTTGGGTGTGTGAAGGGAATTTGTTAATTTTTGAGGAAGTGTTCAGGAGAAAAATGACAAAAACAACTAGGCGATAATTCTGTCTTTTCTGCAATGGCACTATCAAGAATTTTCTGTGCAAACACATAAAACAGTCATATAGATCAAACGCAAAAAGGAATGCTTCTCAAATAAGAAAAGAATAATAACCTATGCTATGCATTCACAAGATTATCTACGCAGTCACATGGAATGCTCGGTGTCCCTTGCTTACCTTGACGAAGACACACTTCAGGGTTCTTTCTATACAACTTATTGAAGGCTTGCGCTCCCTTGGCAACCTTGATGAAGACATCTTCCAAGGTGGTGTCAATCAGGCCCCAGGCATGTATGGTGAACTGGCTTTTCACAATCTCAACTGAACTGAAAACATCGGTTATTTTCACCTCCTGCTTCGGCAGCTCAAACTTTTGAGTTCCATAAAGATTGTAGGTCTTGTTTGCGCTTGGCGACAAGGTGATGGACTAGCTGCTCAACCTCCCGTTCTTGGCCTGGAGATGTTGTCTATCTGAATATGCAACCTCCCATATCGAGCCTTTAGCTGCATTGCATTGTAGTGGCAAACAATTTTAGAAGTGGTTCTAGGGTAACTTCTGTGAATTAGGACGTCAATGTACCTCTTTTGGGTTTCCAAGGCATTGGAAATCGCCGTCAACAAATATGCCAAGCCGATCACAAAGTACTTCTGCCTCCTCCATTGAGTATGCTGTCAGAATTACATTTGATCAAACATTATTCGCAACTCAGTCTTATTATTTTCAGAAGCAATAAAATGTTGGACCAGAAATCTAGGATTTAGATGCATGAGTAGATAGGGAAAATACTAGTACTAGTAAGAACAATCGTGTGGTTTCTCTTGGCCTCATTCACAACGTTCCACAAGTTATTTCTTGATGCCAGATCTAGTCCTGTGCTCGACTCATCCATGAAAACAACCTAAAAAATGTTTTGTTAAGTTTCATAACCCATTTATGATCGCAAATTCTATGAAAGGGTTGAAAAATATAAACAACAATAATACTTTGGGGTCCCCAATTAATGATATCACCACACTGAGCCTTCTTTTCATGCCTCCGCTGTACTTTCCCACTTGCTTATCACCAACACCACCATGGCATAGATTTACACTCTTCAGAGAATCGTCAACAGCCTGACAGTGGAACAGAAGTCGATATGTTCAAATACGATTGTACATACACTGAGGTAATGAATAGTATAATCGACAATAAATTACATGGCAATTTGAATTGGCCAACAATGAAATGTGCATACTAAATTCAAAAAGAGGTATGCATATTGGAGGTGCCTTCACTAATGCGGCACCTTCAAGAATTTTCAACCTGCCACAAAAGAACAGATATTCTTTTCCTGTCAATGTTTCCCAAAGTAAGCTGCATTTTAGACAACACCAGTTACCATGAGAACATAATCTGATCTGGAAAAGGAGGCCGGATAAATACTAGTTGGACTATATACTCATACTGTGGGCAGACACCCATATTTGTATATATGTCATCCATGTCCATATTTATATCCATTCCATGGACATAAGCAGTACTTGATGTAGGTTTAATAAGCCCAATCATCTGAGGAAAGACCAAAAGAAGGTTAGTTAAGGTATGCTACAAGACTTTATGCAACTTTCATAAAAAACGCTACCATGTGCCATTACAGCACTATACCATGGTAATCAAGGATGTTTTCCCAGCTCCATTTGAGCCAAGCATTCCGAAGCACTGTCCATTTGGTAGGGCAAGGGATAATCCTCGAACGGCAAGCTTGTCTGGGTTTTCGTCCCTTCCAGGATAAACCTTTTTGAGGTTGTCACAGATAATAGCTTGGTTTGCATTGTGACCCATCAAAACTTGCTCAACTACTTCTCTGAATAGATATCGATGCATGGATTTTTAAACATGCCAAAGTATCGCAGGTAACCTACTTATTGAGCAACATCTGGTTTCACCATATCAATAATTACTTTAGAATCCTGTTGCTCAAAGCTATGTTTCTGCAAGGGTGTTTGTTTCTTCTGTAAACATCTAAAGAAGAATAAGAGGTTTTTTCTGACACCGCCACCTACTGAAGAGACTCGATCCAAATAGAATGCTAATGTAAAATTAGAGAAGCGTCTCTACCTCCTTGGAGGCCGCAATTACGTGTTAATATAAGGCTAAGAACAACCCTTAGCATGGTTTACAAGTATAGTTTGATACATGCCATAATCAAGAATATCTTTACAAAGATAGCAAGCCTATTACAGGAAACAAACTATATCAGAAGATACAATCTGACACTTTCTTTAACAGCCTCCCTCAATCACAACTTTAGTAAGTTGAGATTGTGTCTAAAGTCAGCTAAAGCCTTTGCTGGAAGTGATTTTGTAAAACCGTCTGCCACTTGATCATTTGTTGATATGAATCGGACATCTAACTGTTTGTTTGCAACTCTTTCTCGAACAAAATGAAAGTCTATTTCAATATGCTTAGTCCTGGCATGAAACACTGGATTTGCAGACAAATATGTAGCACCAAGGTTATCACACCACAAGCAAGGAATTTGTTGCTGATCAATACCAAGTTCAGTAAGTAAAGATTGTACCCAAATTATTTCTGCTGTCGCATTTGCTAAAGCTTTATACTCAGTTTCTGTACTTGATCTTGATACTGTGGCTTGTTTTCTAGCACTCCAAGAGATCAAATTAGAACCAAGAAATATTGCAAATCCACTAGTAGACCTTCTGTCATCTATATTCCCTGCCCAATCAGCATCTGCAAAAGCACTCACTAGAAGAGAAGATGACTTTCTTATGGCTAAACCGATTCCTAGTGTGCCCTTTATATATCTTAATATTCTTTTGGCTGCTGTCCAATGTACTGACGTAGGAGCATGTAAGTATTGACAAACTTTATTAACAGAAAAAGTAATGTCTGGTCTGGTAAGAGTTAAGTATTGCAAAGCACCAACAATGCTTCTATACCTTGTACTGTCTTCTTCATTTAGAGGATCTCCTTCATGAGCTGACAATTTTTCTGACGTGGAGAGAGGTGTTAGCACTGGCTTACATGTCTTCATACCAACTCTTGTCAATAAATCAGTAGCGTATTTTTCTTGATTCAGTAGAATACCTTCTTCAAATGGCTGAACCTCAGTACCCAAGAAATAATGAAGATCACCCAAGTCCTTGAGTGCAAAGTCCAACCCTAAATTCTTTAATAATGCTACTGTAGCCTTGTCAGAAGAGCTAGTAACAATGATATCATCAACGTATATAAGGACAAATATAGTAATATCAGGCTTATTGTAAATAAACAAAGACATATCCGCCTTTGATGGTATAAACCCAAGATCTTGCAGCTTTTTACTTAACCTTGAATACCAGGCTCTGGGTGCTTGTTTTAGACCATAAATGGCTTTGTCAAGTCTGCATACATAATCTGGAGAAATTTTATTTTCATAACCTGGTGGCTGCTTCATGTATACTTCCTCTTCCAGAACGCCATGAAGAAACGCGTTCTGAACATCTAATTGCCTCAGACTCCATCCTTTGGACACAGCAATAGAAAGAACAAGTCTGATAGTAGCTATTTTGACAACGGGACTAAAGGTGTCCTCATAATCAATTCCATATCTCTGTTTGAATCCCTTGGCTACTAATCGAGCTTTGTACCTTTCAATTGTACCATCAGCTTTCTTCTTAATTTTATACACCCATTTGCAATCAATAACATTCTTACCGTGTTGTGGAGGAACCAAGTGCCAGGTCTTGTTTTTGTGCAAAGCAATGAATTCATTGTCCATTGCAGCTTTCCAATTTGAGTCTTCAAGTGCCTCCTGTAAATTCTTGGGTTCTCCTGAGGTGGTTAAATAATCATAACGAATAATATCATCTGGGAATTTTCTTGGTTTAGTAATACCACTTTGTAGTCTTGTTTTTGGCCGATGTGTATCAGCAGGAGGCGCAGAGAGTTCTTCCAGCGCATGCCCCGCACTTGCAGAAGACACAGGATCCGTCAAGGTTTGTTGTTGCACCTCGCCTGCATGCTCAGAAGTTTCCGCATGAGAGGTAGCAGCAGGAGATCGTTGGCTTTGAATAGGCTCAGAATATTGCTCCTCATGCAACTCGCGCTCAGAACCAGCTGGTGACGTAGGTGCAGTACTGGCCGTAAGCTCATCTTCCCGGTCGGCAGCCAAACGATCTTCTGGTGACTGACTAACATCTTGCCTATTTTGATGCAAATTGTCTCCTGCAAATCCCTGTTGATCAAAGATACTAGAACACGAATTAGCAGGATTAGTCACACATGGATCAGTACAGTGTTCACCCCTTTTATCGGAAGGATTCTGGAGATGAGAAGGCAACAAAAGGATTTCTTGTTGAAGTTTCTTTCCAGCATTGGAATGAAGATGTTCAAAAGGAAATACATTTTCATCGAACACTACATCCCTAGAGATGTAAACTCTGCCTGTGGAGATGTCTAGACATTTAAAACCTTTATGAAGAGGACTATAGCCAAGAAAAGCACATTGTTTGGAACGGAATTGAAGTTTCTTCGAATTGTATGGTCGAAGGTTAGGCCAGCAAGCATAGCCAAAAATGCGGAGCTGAGTGTAGTCAGGATCTTTCTTTAGGAGACATTCAAAGGGAGTGCGAAAATCAATGACTTTGCTGGGCAATAAATTAATAAGGTATGTAGCTGTAAGGAAAGCTTCATCCCAAAATTTAAGGGGCATGGAAGCATTAGCAAGGAGAGCTAATCCTACTTCAACAATGTGACGATGTTTTCTTTCAGCAGATCCGTTTTGCTGATGAGCATGAGGACAGGAAACATGATGCACAATACCAATTTGTGGAAGAAAGAATTTAATCTTTGATACTCGCCACCCCAATCAGTTTGCATAGCAACAATTTTCTTCTCAAACTGACGTTCAACATAGTTTTGAAAATTAAGGAAGACTTGAAACACATCAGAACGTCGTTTAATAAGATAGATCCATGTGAACTTACTGAAATCATCAATAAAGCTCACATAATAGCTGTGTTTATTCACTGAAGTTGGCGCAGGCCCCCACACATCAGAGAAAACAAGTTCAAAGGGAAAAGATGACACACTGTTGGATCTTTGATATGGAAGCTGATGACTCTTCGCCTTTTGACATGAATCACACACCGACTCAATGCTAAATTTAGAAGAACAAGACAGATTATTGTTCTTAACAACTCGTTCAACTATAGAAAAAGCTGGATGACCTAAACGACTGTGCCACCTTGAAGGAGAAGGCTTGATGGCACTAAAAGCTTGTTTATTTTGACTTGGCTGATGAACAGGAAGACGATAAAGACCACCATGACACCTACCGCGGAGCAGTGTTGTCTTCATTGCCTGATCCTTGATCAAAAAGAAATTTGGATGAAACTCAAGGTAAGCCTTGTTATCAGTGGTTAAACGATGAACCGAAACA
Source organism: Guadua angustifolia (assembly GCA_036346375.1). NCBI lineage: Eukaryota > Viridiplantae > Streptophyta > Magnoliopsida > Poales > Poaceae > Guadua > Guadua angustifolia. Next base: position 15,749 of record JAYEVE010001317.1, read on the forward strand.
AGATTTTTTTGTGTACTGGGAACATAAAGGATGTCATTAAGATGCAAATTTCGACTGGGGTTATGAACAACTGTATGACCAATGTGACTAATAGCCATACCTTTTCCGTTTGCCGTATGGATTTGATCACCACCATTGTATTTCTCACGAACAGTCAGCTTGTCCAGTTCGCCGGTGATATGATCTGTTGCACCTGAATCCATGTACCAGTTTGTGTCTACTCCATAAGACATGGTAGCAGCACCTGCAACTTTTTCTTCCTTCTGGTAATCTTCATCATAGCGATACCAGCAATCAACTGCAACATGTCCAGGCTTGTCACAGATTTGGCACTTTGGCCGAGTGATGCTGGTTGGGCCTCCCTGCCGTGGAGCAGTTCTTCCACGACCACGTCCACCAGTTCCTCGCCCACGCGCACGGCCGCGGCCCCGAGTACCACCACGTCCGCGCGCCGCAGCGTTGGCAGATGAAGAATAAGTGCCGCTGTTGGAGCCCTGAAGCATCTCCATGCGATTGTCAAAGCATAGAATTTGTGCATATAGATCACTTACAGAGATTGATTCTGTGCGTGCCAGCACAGAAGAAACAAGAGGGTTATAATCCATATCCAATCCATTGATGATGAAGGAAACCATCTCCTCATCATCAACAGGTTTTCCTGCGGCAGCCAACTCATCGCCGATGGACTTCATCTTGGCGAAGTACTCCGGTGTGGTCAGGTTTCCCTTCTGGGTATTTGCCAGCATGACCCGTAGATTGGTTATCCGGGCTCTAGAGCGCGACGAAAACATCTGTTCTATCGCCTTCCATGCTTCAGCCGCAGTGTTCACAGATGCGATCTGTGTAAGGACTTCCTTGGTCACAGAGTTGAGCAGAAAACTCAACACTTGCTGATCTTGTGTCACCCATTGAATGTGCGCAGGATTAGCCACCGTTTCGGTGGTCTTGTCGTCCTTGGTGATGACGATTGTTGGCGCAGGTTCTTCGGCCGATCCATCCAGGTAGGGCATCAGTTGAGCACCCCGGATGGTGGGAAGAATTTGCGCCTTCCAGAGACGATGATTTTCTCTGGTGAGCTTCTCAGAAACTGGAGCGCCGAGAGACGACGGAGCCGAAGAAGATGAACTCGCCATTGCAGGATGAACTTTTGGAAGAGGAGGCTCTGATACCATGTAAAATTAGTAATGCCCATTCTATAGCCATTATGATCAAGATCATATCACACATTCCGTTGACTGGGTCTTTCAAATTTCACCACGTCTTGCAGACAGCTCCAATAACACTTCCAGAGAATGCAAATTGACCAAGTTCATATAGTCCCCGATAGAGGGAAAAGCCTGGGACAATCTCCATGACTAATATCCAACCAGCTGAGTAGTGAATACAAAGTTTGTTACCCATATTATGTAAATTGAGTTGCAAATTACCACTAAGCTAGCAACTTACTGGAAAAGTTTTGTCCTCAACAAAAAAGGGGAAAAGAAATGCCCCTAGTAAGCCAGAGCCAAATACATAGATGTAACCAATCACTGCAGCAGGAGGATGAATGATATTTGAAACTTTTAAGAAGCAAGCTTTTGACTCAGAAGTTTACAGGTTTGAGTCACTGACCTGAGGCTATCTCGACAGATGAAAAGAAAGATGCCACATGCAATCTGTAAATTTATATAGATGAAGGAAAAAATTTGTATGCTGTAGTCATTGACTCTGAAGAAAGTGAGACCTACACAAAAGAAGGTCAATTTGACATATATAAATTTGTTCACCACAAAAGCAACTTCATGAGTACATTGTTAAAGATAATTACCTATCAAGGAGCCAAAAATCACAAAAAATGTCATATAGACAACCAACAGAGCAAAGAAATAAGCATAACATATCACCCAGTAAGGCCCATCCTTCAGATCATGCCTCTTCATTGTAATATTTAGCTTCTGTTGCTTCTCACACACCAGATATGTCAACATAACCTGGAAAAAGAAAATAAATTTGCAAGTTCTACTGATACTGACTATAACCCATTTATCATTTTTTTTGAAGCTTTACTTAAGGAATGTTACATGTCATCATACTCACTGGGAAAAGTAGTTCAGCAATCCATGTGAAGAATAGCACACTGAGATGAGAAGAGAGATCAAACCTAAATCTTGTTCAAACTTTGGGCATCTCTTTTACATATTCAAGTAGCATTTCCACCCCAGTTCCTCTGATAAATTTGAGATATGCGTTGGATACCTATAAGAAACCAAGCATAAGTTGAAGGAACTGTTGGTGAGTTCCACAATACACTAAAATTACAGAAATGAATTTATGTAAAACAAAGTACATACTGCATTCACCAAGAGCGGAAGTCATAATGCTGCGAAAAATGAGTATGCAGTGTTATCATTATAAGTAGAGTTGTACCAAACATTTACATCAAGGCCATATTTCATTGTGTTCAAGAAGTCATAACCTGCAGAGAAGAATGCAACTAACAGTATACACCAATGCAAATAAATGTTGCTATTTTGTTGCTACATTTTGTAACACTCATTGATAGACGGGCCCATGGAATTATTCATAACATGGGTGGCATTCAAGAACCAGTTTGTCAACAGATGTTATGAAATTTTGTAAGAAAATCTCACTGATGTGCAAAGCCATTACAAACATGAAGAGGCCAAAAAGTAGTAGTATGAAGATAAAAAAGATAACCTGCAATAAACTTGTTTGTTTTTCCTCCTCTTTGTGTATAACCCTTTAATAATTCATTGTTCATAACTGACGCACTTTCACACCATAACAGCACACATTGAAGTCTTGTACGCACTATAAATCTGGTTCATTTCATAAGGACATCAGAGCTGCAATCCTAGCAGGCCTAAGAAAGAGTCCAAATGAAATATGAATGTGTCCTAATAATTGTTTTCAAATAGACTATAGAAATAGTCAGTACTCAGAACACCATGAATTATAACCATATCAATATATATACAAGCTCCACTTCTTTGACTGGTGACTAGTTGATTTGTTTCCGTTTGATTGTATTAGAAGTAGATAGCAAGCAAAACAAATAGGAAAACATGATAGTGAACTACAAATATTTATACTGATGAGTGTTTTTCTACAATTATCTGGTGTCTAGCTATTAATGCGCTTCCATTCCTTTCCATATAAAAAAAGCAGAAATTTTAAACCGATTATGATAATGTCAAAACAAGATCCACCAAATACGGAAGTAATGAAGGCTCCACATCTAAACAGAGCTCCTCCGAATGTAAATAAAATTTGATGGGAACAGTGCTCGATCACATCCCTAGACTTATGGCCGGTTCGTGATTGCTGTGCTGTGATGTGGAATCTATGGCTCAAAAAAATAACCTTTCAACTAAGTTTTATATCCAAAAGTAGAAAAATATAAGTTCTTTTGAAATGTCACCACAATGCTAAACGATGCCTTATTCTGCTTGCCGGCAAAGTAGTTTGAGTTTTCCAACACAGTGCCATAGTATCAACATTCAAGGAAGGAAGTTTAACTTACTGAGCTAGAGGGGTATGTCCCCGGAATTATATGAAATGGTCTTCGACAAGTAGGGCATGCACAGAGGCTGGACCAGATACAAAGTACCACCAAAGGAAAATGCAGGCCTAGCAATTGTATATACCACGGCTGTGTGTCTGAACCCTATGGCAAATCAACACAACCAATAATTCCATGAACAAAAAAAAAATTACAACAGAGATACTCAGTCGGGCATTAAAGGAACTCACAACAATTATCTTGGAGAGAGCATCAAGGTAATCTGTCACATTAAGTGGGAGAAAAGGCAGGAAACAACCTTCCAGAAACACCTGTCAATTGGAAAGTACTCAAGAATTAAGAATATCACCAAAACTATGAACATTTAGTATGCAGTTTAGTAACTTTAGTTGTATTGTAGAAAAGGAAATACTTTCAGCAAATGCTCGGTCCTTTCCAGTGATAGGGGCAGTGACAGGGCAAGACCCGTAGTCAAGGCATGACGGATCAGGCAAATCATCAAACTGTTCAGAGGCTTTCTTGACAGCCCGGAACTTAGGCCGGGGGACCTGAATCAGGGCTGGCCACCGTGGTGGCCTGGGGATCGAGCAGCTCCAAACTTGCTCCAGCATTGAGTGCTGGATGCCGCACTCCATCTTCTTGCAGGTTCCATCTCTGTTGGCCTCGACGCAAGCACAACTACATTGGTACTTGGGCTTGTCAAGCTCGCTGTTGATGACTTTCTGGAGCATGACGAGCACCACGCAGATGAGGATTGGGAAGAAGGTGATGCCGTTGTTTGTCTTCAGGTTCTGTTTCTGTATCGCAGTTACGAACAGAATCAAATGCTGCGTTTCAGCATCACAGTTAAGAACATAACCAGTTTCTTTGAAATTTGCATCTATTAGGGGTAAACAATGTGTGAAATCCTATAGTGATCAAGAATTTCACGAGGAAAGTCGTATCATTCTCTGGCTCAATGCACACAATTCAGCTGCCTTCTTATCTCCAAGAACAGTTCAAGGCACCATACAGGCATACAGCAGATTCACAGCAGTCTAGAACTGAATTTCGTAAACAAATGCATAACCACCTCAAAAATGCACCAGATTCACGGCAATTCCCCGATCGATCCACCCCGCTGCATCGCCAAGAACCGTGCAGGCATATTAACAAGCACGTTGCGGGCACAAACGGATCAAGAAACGAACTGGCAAAAATAAACAGGGGGGAGGGAAAGAAAAGTGGTGCCTGCCTGGAAGCAGAGGTTCTTGCGGAGGAGGAAGTTGGCCTGCGTGAAGAAGCTCGCGGGGCCCCTGGAAGAATCCATAGAAAGATGGCTAGGTTTGGAGCAGAGAGGAGAAAGACGGACGAGGAGAGGCATTTCAGAGTTGGGAATCGAGACGAAACTGATGGAGGGATTGAACTTTACTGGCTTATATAGCCGTCCATTCTTGGTCGCCCGCCAAGCTTGTGTGCGGGTTTCTACGTGCGTCATATGACTGCTAACGGATAGGGTCACTACAGTCCTGAATTTATCAATATATTATAATAAAAATTAGTGGTCAAAATAGTGTTTCGAAGACTATACCAATATTCAAAACGATAACTATTTGTAATTTCAAGAGAGTAGCTAGCAGCACGTATAACACGTATAACACAATAAAAGCCTATTTGGATATAAAGTATTTTTTTATAGTTTTTATAGAATAGCTGGGTTTCTGAAAAATACTACAGTATTAAAAAGTTTGGGGGTGTAACTTTGTACTATCGGTGGAAGTATAAAGAAATATTAGCTAATATGATTTATTGGATCGAAAAGAACGAACGGTCGATATTAAATTTAGTGTACCATAAAAGGACTCTTTCCGCAAACCGATAAAGTGTTGTAGTATTTATAAACTGTAGTATCTTATGAATGGTACACTGAAAACTATGATTTTCATATACTATGATTTATAAATGCTGTCACATCAAAACATATCCTAAGGATATGTACAATAAGACCACCTTAGCTGGCTATTAGCCTGTACACGTCAGCTTTAATCTATATGAAAGAGTAAGAAAAGAGAAGAGAGAAGAGAACTGGCTCTTATTTAGTAGCTAGTTTTGCACGGAAGCGTAGGTAGATTATTTATATACAAAAGAGAAAAGCTAGTTCTTGCACAACATTTAGAGACAACCCTTAAAGACAGTTATTATACAAGCTGACTTTAGCTTACTACTAATCAGCAGTGAGCTTTGCTATTATACTTACTCTAAGCGTGCTATACCAAATTATTTATCGATCAAGCTTATGCTTTTTCATCAAGGGTGTTTTCCGTACACCTATCGAGGATCAAAACCGTGTTAATTAGGCGCGACATACTCCCACGCTCCCATCTGGCAACGACATTGGCAGTGGTGAACTCCTACGCTAGCCAGTAAGAAGAACATAGGCTAAATAACATGGCAGTGTCCTAGTTGAGGGGGCGAGGTTGTTTGTTTCCTATGGTCAACACAGTGTGTCATATTTAATCGGAGTATACATAAGTGTGTGTATTTGGTGGTAGAATTTACGCCCTCGGTTGGTGATGCCATAGAGTATCCACTACATTCCTAGTATGTGCAGCGGATTGCGCATGTGTGGAGTGAGTGGGTATTTGAGCGGTGTGTCCTCTTGTACTAAACAACAGAAGAATCTATGTTAGATGATTGAATTATTTTTTAAAATAATATTTAAAAATAAAAGTTTATAGAAAATAATATGTTAAAATTAAAAATTATAAACGTACCTCCCTGTAATCATTCCAAATGGTGACAGAGAGTCTATCACCAATTGGAATGGCAACAGAGAGCTTCATCTTCATTGAGCAAGCACAGGAGAAAGGAAGGAAGGTTTGGCGATAGACCTCTATCGTCATTTGGAATAGCGATAGGCCTTGTCACCATTTCAAATGGCGATAGAGATGTATGTTTGTAATTTTTAATTCTGGCATATTATTTTTGTAATTTTTTATTTTTCAAATATTATTTTAAAAAATAATTCCTAGATGATTGATTCAGATGCTCTGCGTATACTAATATACATTAGTATAGTGTTATTGTCGTATCGTACCATGTCATGCTTCACGCCTGCTCACTAGCTTATTTGTTCAGGCAAGGAACATTTATCTGAGCATCACAACGACATGCATCACCCTTTTCTCCTCATCTGAACATTGTGCTTGAGTTTGCTTCGTTTCAGTCAACATTGTCTGGCTCCCTCCAAATACTTCTTCCTACGATTTTTTCACAAGATCTCTTCTTCTTCTTCTTCTTCTTCTTCTTAACAAAGTTCAATTACCTTGTTAATGCATATAGAATTATAGATTCAATCGAGCGAAAGTTGCTCTATTTAACTCTAGCTTCACCTCAATCAAATCATCCAATTTTACTTTCTATGGTTCAGTGTTAGCGCATATTCTTATCGTAATAAACAAACAATACAAATTCAAGAACCATGAGCAGATAGATCGATATGAATGTGCATACAAACCACTATATATAGCAGGAGCATGTCTTCTTGTTCCTCTTGTGCCTTGACTTCAGAATCGTCTGTATAAATGATGCTTGATGCATGTCTCAATCGCTAGTGCACTTACCTGGGACTTGATTAAGTTTCATTAATACCATTGAGTTAGATATATAGACATGGTTTGTCGATTTGTTGGGAACTAATTAAGCGTTGGTCCAAATTAAGTTCACAAAACAAAATTCAGACCTGTGGTTCCTGGCACACAACTTGCAAGTTTGGAGGAGTCCTTCAGGTATTCAGAAGCTCTTACTGATAGCAATCTGCACCCTGCAGACAGCGAGGTGAACAGATAAGAGTCCTGTACATGCGTTCAACAAATATTGGTCTGGGCCTTGGTGAACATATATGGAACATGAATCTTTATCCATCCTCCTTGATCCTTTTTCTTTTTAGAAAGGACAGCCGGTGCTGTGATTACATTAGGAGGATAGCAAAAGGAAAGGTACAAGGTGGACTCTGCACCTCAGAAAACACTTAGATGAAGAGGGAGAAAAGAAAAGGGAAGAAAGGAAAAAATTAGACAGATAAGAAAGGAAAGAAAAACAGCTTTGTCAGTGGTGACGCTCGACCACTTTTGTTAGCTGAGTTGCTCCAGCGACCATCCCAGCTTGATCCTTAATTTGATTCAGTGGAACTGGTGTTGTAAATCAACTAACTGCATAGTTGGCTCGTCTCCACCAAAAAAAAAAAAAGAAAGAAGAATAAGGGAAAAAAACACCCCTTGCATTAGTTGCCTGATTGGATGGTAAGCCCTGCCATTACCTGCATCTTTTGGAGCTTGGGCAGATTTTCACTGGTTGGTACATTTTTTTAGATATTAGAAGATTATATCTTCCGATCTTTGTATTGTAAGATGCACACAGCCAATACTGGTTGGTATATGAAACCAAGAAAATGTTACATTCTCATGTACTTCATTCCTCCTGGAGAGTTGATTCTTATGAAATCTGAAGATGATCATAAAGGCATGCATGTCTATGTGCCTCCCTGTTGGCATCTCTGGCGGCATCGTCGGCAGCTAATTAAAACAGCACATGGATGGGATGAAGTTATTTTCTTAGAAGGTAAGGAATGCCAGGTTCTTCGCCAGCAATGGCAGAGCGCCTACCTTGTTCGGACTGCAGCCAAGCTGGTTAAGCTCCACTTCAGCTAGCTGAACCTTGAAAATCTTCTAGGCTTGCATTCTGATGTTTTCAGCTTCAGCCTTGAAAACAATTTGCTCAAGCGTGGCTCATCAGGCAGGCAGCTGGTAGCTAATGGCAGGGCTGGTAGCTTCAGGGCATTCATAAATCAAAGAATTGCCCAAGTTGTTTTTACTACATTTGGTGTCCCAAATTTACAAATTAGTTAAGATGGTATTTCTTGATGTCAAGAAGTACTATTACTATACACATAAATAACCGAATCCTGCACCATTTACTGAGAAACCACTCATATGGCCAAGTAGTTCTTGCCAGCTAGATGTTCTTTCTTGGCCACGTGGCCAAGTAGTTCTTGCCAGCTAGATTTAGGGGGATATTCTCCAAATATAAGGTGCACCAGTCTTGTAGCTCGTAAATATCTACTAGATAGAGAGGGTGTGCTACGCTGCGCTCGTGCAGTACAACATGAGATAAAAGGCTCTGCAAAATTGTTGGTATGAGGCGATCATTAGCTTAGCGCCGTTTCAACTACAACACCATCATTGTATCCGAGAGATCATATGGTGGTCTATTTATATTTGTAATAAGTAATAGATTGTATTTAAGCCTATGGTGTTTAGGTTTAAGTTTGATATGAGCTTGTTTTGTCATAGCCTATTTGATTTGAGAGGTCATGATCTTATCTTGAGTGGTCGTGATTTCACCACTAAGTAGTCATGATGCTCCTAGAGAGGTTGTGTTCTAGAGTGGTCGTGACCTTGGTAACATCTATGGTGGTCGTTCTCTAAAGTAGTCCTTCCTAAAGTAGTTGTGCCTTTGTGACCTCTAGAGTGGTCGTTCCTTAAAGAAGTCGTCCCTTAGAGTTGTCGTTCATAGAGTAGTCGTGACATTTAGGACCACTAGGATGGTCATTTTCTAGAGTGGTTATGGTCTTTATAACCTCTAGGGTGGTCATATCCTATAATGATTGTGCCCTTTATGACCTTTACGTGGTCATTCCATGAAGAGATCGTCCTCTAGAGTGGTTATTCCTAGGTCATGGCCTTTGTGATATTTAGGGTGGCCGTGACCTTTGTAACCTCTAAAGTGGTCGTTCACTAGAGAGGTCATTCCCTAGAGTGGTCGTGACCTCTAAGTGAGTGGTCATGATCTTGGGATCCCTTAGAGAGTGGTCGTGACCACTTAGGACCTCTAATGGAATGGGCATAACTTTTATAGGAGTGGTACTAACCTCCATAAAAGTGAGCTTGAGTGGTCATGACTTCTATGGAAGTAGTCGTGATCTCTTGGGAAGTGGTCATGACATCAAAGAATCACTTGGAAGTGAAACTGATCTCTAATGGAGTGGTCTTGACCTCTAAGAACCACTTGAAAAGTAGTCGTGACCTCTGATAGAATGGTCTAGACTACCATGAAAGCAGTTTTAACCTCTAAGAACCTCTTGGAAAGTGGTCCTGATCACTGAGGGAGTGGTCATGACTTCTTAGAGAGTGGTCATGACCTTTTAGGACCACTTGGAAAGTGGTCGTGACTTTTGATGGAGTACTCTCGATCACTGTGAGAGTAGTCTTAACCTCTAAGGAACACTTGAGAAGTGATCGTGACCTCTATATGAGTGGTCTGGAGTAGTCTTGACCACCAAGTGGTTGTGACCTCTAAGGGAGTGTTATGATCTTTATAAAAGTGGTCATAGCCAAGAGTGGTTTTGAGTGGTCATAGCCAAAAGTGACTTTGAGTGGTCACTGCCAATAGTGGTCTTTGGCTATAGGAAATCACAACCAAGAATGGTAATGGACTAAAGTGGTCATAGCCAAGAGTGGTCTTTGACTTTTAGGGGTCATGGTCTAGGAAGGTCATAACTTGAATAGTGGTTGTAGACCAAGGTAGTCATGGTCTAATTGATCCCAGGTGGGATCTTTTAATGTTTGATTGATCACTTCGAGGGGCACAGCCTAGGAAGTCATGACTTGAAGAGTGGTCGTGGACCAAGTTGGTCATGGTCTAATTGATCCCAGGTGGCGTCTTTTAATGTTTGACTAATTACTGATCTTTGTCTATTACTTATGCATGTTATCTGGAACAATGCTATGTGATGGTTTGCTTGTCTGTGCTGTTTGTATGACTTTAGTGCCAGGTCATGGTGAGGCGGAGGAGACTGGGACTAGGCTAGGAGAGCTGAGGTCCAGAATGGTCAATGGTCGCCGGAAGATGAGTGAGACTGGGAAGTGGTTGCCAGCCGAGAAGAAAGGAGCCGGAGCATGAAGCATTAGTGATGTAAATGGCCAGCAATGGCAATGTGAACGGGAAGTAGGCTTAGGGAGGAGATGAGGTCCAGAACGGTCAAGAAAGCTGAAGTCGTCATAGTGAAGAGAACAAGGACATGTGGTGTGCTAAGTGATTTGGAACCGTTTGCAAACGAGGATGATTCGGAGGAGTCTGGACATGTGAGTAGCTTGGCGGCAAGTCATTATAGCTACATGAAAAGTAATGAAATATAGGCGATGCTTTAAGTTGGTGGATGTAAAGCTAACTAGAGCCTTACTCAAGCGAAGGAGGAACGTTGGATCAAGTGTTCACGGATGAAGTAGCAGTTAAGCTAGTATGGTCAAAACCTGTTATGTTATTAGGTTGCAGGTTAGCTCATGTATGAGAGATGGAGTAAATCCCAACCCTTTATGAAATTTCCTGAGGGCTAAGAAAGTCATCTAAAGGTGGTGATTACTCCCAGCGTGCCATAAATGGAGGGGTGAAGGGATATCTCCACAGCCTGGTTGGAACCAAGGTTAGAACCAAGTTTTAGAGAAGAGTTATTTGGTTTTTTTATGCTCTGTTGAGCTTTGCCCACTTGGAGGTGTGGCTTTTTAACCATCCTTATCTAAGTAATGCAAGATCTATATTCATCTTTGTTTTGAAGTCTATTTTTGTTCTTACATTTTTGCTTAGTTCTTTCTTACAGCTTGAGCTGTGCTTCACCCCCTTCTACTTACTCTATTTGTACTAGATCTTGGACGCATAAGAGGTTGACGAACTTATCTAGAGTATGTTCCAACCTAGCAAGATCTACTAGAACTTACCTTGGCCCAAGTTTTTGGTCTCCCTTCTTTTTGAATTCTTGATCTCTCTTTGGTTTCTTTTTCTCTTGATCTTATGCTGCCAAGGATGAATGATTGAAAAATAAATCTTCTGCAAATCATGTCCCAATTATATAGGCAAACTTTGAATAAGATCTCTAAGATTCCTCTCAAGAAACTAGTAGATTTTTTCTTGCTCGTTAAAAGGGTGTGCCTTTGTCTTACTTGCTGTGATATGTGAGACTTCATTTGAGATCTTGATCCTCAAATCCCCACCAACAAGCTCAGGGTATTGGTTGTGAGTTTATCCTGGTTTTGTCTCCTTCAAACTGAAGGTTCATAACTTTGACATCAATCATTGTGATTAAAGATTGAAATAAGTTCCTAACATCTATAGAAAGGTGCACACAAAGTTTCATAGGATTTGATTAGCCGATCAAAAGTTAGAACAATTCTTGATTTTGAGATTATGCTGATTTTACTGTTCATCCCGATTTTTCTATTCATTCGGGAGTTTTGCTCTTTTGTCTAGTGATGGGATGGCTGAGCCTTTAGTTGGCCTTTTTACAAAAAGGCTTTGAGAATTCTGCTCTTTCTTTAGTGTTGGGCTTGTTGAGCCTTTTAATTGGCTCTTTTACAAATGAGGTTTTAGGAGTTCTGCTCTTTTGTCTTATGTTGAGCTAGCTTAGTCTTTTAGTTGGCTCTTTTAGAAAAGATATTTGAATACTTAACGGATAATTTTATTTGGTTCTTATTTACCCCCCTCTAGTCGCCTTTTGGGTACTTCAGTATGACATCCATAGTCCATCATTACATTGGCACATAGACATAGAATGTAGAGTTCAGATATTGCAGGAGGACAGAGATACCTTAAATGAAAATGTGGAAAAAGCAGCATATTATAGACCAACAAATGCCTATTGCAAATTTGCAATGCTCAGGACATACCAACATTTTTTCCCAAGCATTCACCACACTAAACTACAAAAAAAGGGAAAAGAAGTACAAATTGATATCAAAGCAAGTCAGCAAGGCATGAGATTTCTTCAGTTTTCAACAAACAAATAACAACTCTAGTGATTATAGTGATAGAAATTAACAAACAAAAAATAGTTGTAAATATTTCCCAGATGACAATCCATGTAAGGTGTTTATCTCATGCTTCACCTGGTGACAAACTGCCATCATAGCTCATTCGTCTAAGATATGTGCTCTTCTTTCACCTGGTGACAAACTGCCATCATAGCTCATTCGTCTAAGATATGTGCTCTTCTTGTGTTCTCAAATATCAATAAAACCATAATGATAAGATAGAAGGTGATGGAAAATTATCTATAAGATTAGGGTTTCAGTTTCATGAAACAATAACATGTAGATAACAATAGCAAGATTTATGTTTTGTTATAACTTCATGACTAAATCAATGTTGATAATTGGCAAAAAATCAAGAAAAAAAGAATTGCTGTCAGTACGCCAACGATCCCTAACAGAACCTGAAATCTTGATTGGTGCTGAAGGGGGAGAGGACGATCATTCAACAAATGTGTCACTCAAAATCATTCAAGGAATTCAAAACTTTGTTTGATGAGCCATCCTAATGCTAGTCCTTCATTACCATGGCTATTGTTTTCTGCAACAAACAAAGATGGTAGAACATCATGCCAAAGCTATACTCTGCAAGAGCTATGTCAGAGTTTTACTTTGCAAGAACTAGTGAACATTTGATCCACATTTAACACAACAAACAACTATGAAACCACACTTGTTAATTGCATAGTTCATTCCAATAATTAAATTCTAAAGGAGTGTCCTGGCAGGAAGATAGATTTGCAAATTGGAATATGTCTAAATTAAGTATGTCCTTACAATGAAGAACTAACCTACACAAAGGCAAGCCTGCTCGAAGCAATCTCCATCTCTATGCTTAGCCCATTTAGGATCCTATAAATATGATCCTCGAAGCAAATATGGGAACCCTTGGTCACACACAAGTAGCTGTAGGACAATGACTTCATTGTAGTAACCGGCAAGACACCGCAATGAACCATACCATTATAAATGTAAAACCAGAAAAATTATAGAAGTGTGAGGAAAGAAAAATGAAAAAAGAATAATTAATCCTAACTTTGATTGTGAAGATTACATAAAATAAGCACATATTACTTCTTTAGTTCTCTTCAAGATTAGACCACATACGTACATACATACATACATATGTACGTACGTACGTGTATGTATGTATGTATGTATGTATGTATAATTTCATCTTTTATTTTGAAATCCACATGAAAACTTCACATATTTGCACATGGCACATCCCACTCATGAAAACTTCACAAACGGATGACTCATATTGCCAGATAGGACTGTTCATTTGGTTTTATCGGTTTATTCGGTTCGGTTTGTACGGTATATTCAGATTATCTGATATTGCTAGTTAAATTACATACGGTATTTGTTGTAAATACTGTTCGATGTCAGTAAATCCCAATGTATATCGGTATGGTATCGGTAAATACCATATTTACCAAACTTGACGCAAATTTTTAAAGATATAGTAAACCTGTCGATGACGATTGGCACTAGCTCAAGAGTCACTATCGCTAATTGCAACCGAGCCGGAAACAAGAATTCAAGATCCACCACCATGCCTGCTGCTGTAGCTAAGTAGCTTCCTTTGTTCAGGATTTTCTATTCTAGAGTTCTTCATGCAAGTGCATGGTATGGCAGCTAGGCCCTGGACCTCTTTATTTTTGTGCTTTGAAAGATTAAATCCAGTTCCGCATTTGCATGTAAACCATCCATGACCACCGAATGGATTGGAGTCTCGAGAATAGAGATGGCCCATTGGCCCGGCCGGATGGTCATGGCCCATTGGTCCTCATGGTCTCATGGAGGAATGGATGGGAACGACGGTTCGGTACTACTTCGATATTCAGTTTTTCATCGGTTTTTTACCGATCAAACCGAATCCCGAACACGTATCATTTTTTCAAACCGGTACCAAAAACCGAAAACCGGTCAAACCGATTTGACCAGTTCAGTTTGGTTTTTTCAGTTAGGTTTGTTCGGTTCGGTGCTATTATGCACAGTCCTATTGCCAGAGAATCCATTGCATCCTACTCTTTTCAGTGCTCCCATGCACATCTTGATCTAAAAAATCACTCAAATCATTGTGAAAAGGTTCTAAAAAATTGGGTAAATAGACCATAAGATTCTCAAGTATCAAGTTAATTTCAACTCAAAATTCTAAAAAATCACTCAAATGATTGTGAAAATGTTTTGAAAAAATTTGGGTAAATGGACCATGAGATTCTCAAGTATCAGGTTAATTTCAACTCAAAATTCAACATAGATTAACTGAAACAAAAAAGGGACAAAATTCACTGAATAGTAGTTTTATTTTTTAATTTCATTTTCTACCAAATTTGTTTTTTTTCTCCATATGTAGATCAAATTTTAAGGTGATAATTTATGACATATTAGTCTGATTCTATATTAGTATTCTCAAAATTTTTGAAATGTTTTACAACCATTTGAATGGTTTTTGGAGATGGAGGGATCGAAGCACCCAAAGGGTATAGGATGCAATTAGAGGTGGGTGTCGTGGCAGGCCAGGCTGGCCTGGCACGGACCTATCGTGCTTCGTGCCTAAATCGTACCAAGCCGGGACGGCTCATCGTGCCTTTTGTGCCCACCATGCTAGTCCAGCTCACCTTCAGCGAGCCCAAACATGGTCATTTGTGCTTCGTGCCTGCTTCGTGCCATGTTGGCTCAGGCCTAGCCCATTTACATTATTGCAATGAGAGGAAAAGAGCTGAAGACGCATGGAGCTGAGGCAATGCACACAAATGTTTGGGGGAAAAGGAAAAATTATTTTATTCTTGAACACGTACATAGTTACTGCATCGTTAAAAACCATACATCCCGGTGTGGAGTACCCCCGATAAGGAAAAGAGTACAATAACTACGTATATATGTATAGACTACTTGAGGCCAAGATGGTCAAAGTTGGCTATCATGCCCATGATCTCTGGATCCTCGGTCTGATGTTGTGTCCTGTCATCTGCACGCTCCCATTTTTTGAGATACGTAATTGTCTCAACCATCTCAGGTCTGAGAGACGACCCCCTCGACTCAAGTATGCTCCCCACCAAATTGAAAGTGGCTTCCAATGAGACAGTGAACACTGAAACCAAAAGTACATCCTGTGCAAAATGTGATAGCATAGGGTAAATAAGTTTGTGATTCTTCCACCATGAGAGCAAGCTGAGTCGATTGTCTTCGTCCATGTCAAACTCGCTCTCCACCAAAGGCGTCTCGAGGTAGTGGTTGATCTCTAACCATGGATTTCATTGCAATTTGCTCGGTATTTCTGAAGACGAACTAGACATCTTGCCATTTAGTTTCTTCTATATGTTTGAAGCGATTGAACTGCCTCGTGCTTATATTATTGAGGTAGATTTTTTTGCTTCACTTTTGTTGCCAAACTTTTCATAATATTTGATGAACACTTTGAAAAACTCGTTATAAATATAAGTATAGATATAAAAAAAATCAAGATCGAATGTTTCACATATTCCCTCAAAGGCACCTTGCAAATCAGTTAATTTTCTCCTAGGGTCCAGAATAGTAGCAAACAGTAGAGATGTGGAATAGCTTAAAAAAATTTCTCCATTGGTTCTATAATGGGTTGTAAAAAATCATCATCTTTGTTTTATTTGAAACTAATAGCAATAGTCCAAAGCCACCCAATGATTAAGTAAGAAGTTGGATAGTACATATCGGATAACATGTTGGTTGCATTGTAAAAAATTTCTAAAAATTAACAAAAATAGTGGGTAACTTCCCAAAGACGGTTCATAAAACCATCTGTGATGACGTTTTTGAACCGTGTGATGTGATTTTCTATACTAGTGTTGCATGATGATGTGACATTCCCAAGTGTAAATATATTGGTTAAGGATGAGAATACTTCACACCTGAACTTTGAATGGCACTAATCCCACGGGGCTGTTTATGGCACGAATTAATTACATGTTAATGCATTTTCCAATTTTTTGTCATGCGTTAATGAGGTTTCCATCCGAACCCGTGGACGTCTACACGAGGAGACGTCTTCTCTGGTCTCTACAAAGAACATAGAAGAGAAACACCACTGTCTCCTCCCTCCAAGCAATGTGCTATTTCGTCTACTTTATCCCGCCGCCGACATGCGCCCTTATGGAGAAAGCATTGTCTCTAAAACTATCCCCTTTCTCCATCCTATGTGGAAAGTGCGGGGAAGCTCTGCATCATCAAAAAGATGGCCTTATGAGAGAAGATAGAAGCATAGTTATTGGTTTTGCTATAAATCCCTACGAATTGCAAATCTGATATGTTTAACCTGAACTGATTTAGAACATAGGATTTGTGTTTGTAGTAGTAGTTAGAAAAAAATGTGACAAATTACCAACCCGAATGTGTTTATGATGTGTTTGGTTTTGTCCGTCCGCATGGTCCTTACTTTTCTTCGTTGCTATCCTTATATTTGCTCTTCTCTTTGGGCTGCTTTTTGTTTTGGAGGAGGTTCTTCTCTTCATGCTTTCGTTGAACTCTGATTTCTTCTTTAATGCATGGCAGAGCTCCTGCCGCTTTCCGTTCAAAAAAAATGTGTTTCTGATAACTATGGATAGAAGAAATATTATGCTTCTTTACATTTATAGTCTTTATTTTTGAAATATGGTGGGTTCGTATACCGCGCTTTTGTATTATTCAGCCAATTAATTCAAAGCATTAGGCTCTACTGGTCCTAACAGTTTTAAGGGCCTGTTTGGTAGAGCTCCAGATTTCAGTTTCTCCTGAAATCTGAAACTTGTAGGCTAAAATAAAGTGAATTAAGTTTATATTTTTGGTCTAAAATGTAAACAAGATGATCTATTTAAACACTCTTAATGTACTCACGACTTGACTTCACGAATCTGGTGAAGCTAAATTTTCAGCTTCACCGATTCATGAATCGGAGAAGTTGAATCCTTGCCAAACACACCCTAAGGGTCTGTTTGTTTCAGTTTTTGATTCTGGATTCTGGCCCTAAAAGCAGAATTAAAAACAAACAGGCTAATTCTAGAATCCGATTCTCACAATCCAGCTCACCTATATACACTAGAATCCACAATCCACTTCATATGTGCTTTTGGATTCCAGCTTTTGGAGAATCAGTTTCTCTACAACCACAATTCAGAATCAACTTTTAGAGAATCCAAAACTGAAACAAACAGGCCCTAAGTAAGGTGCTGTTTGGAGCGGGGAAATTTCCGTGAAAATTCCTCTTTGCAATACGGGCCTAAAATAAGTCCGAGCTTTTGCTCCTGGTGATAGGAAAAAAAAGGCTAAACTAGTACCTAACACATCATTAACGTGCCTAAAACATGATCAAAGAATAATAATGATGAACTTAGAAAGATGTGTTAATCCGGTGAAGAAGATGCCATTAGCTTTCGATCAGTTAAAGTCGACCAAAGTAGATGGGCGAAGAAGAAAGCACCGAGAACTTCTCGATATAGGTAGCGACCTTCGACAGTCTAAACACTATCTTTAGATCGAATGGTGTCAGGATAGAGCCAAACTTGAGACTGAATCACTCAATCTCGAGCATCGGCCTCTTCCTTTTTAATCTAGCACTGACTGACGGAACTGAAATTAAAACAGTTGTTTCGCTTCCGATCAAAACACGGCTCGTAAGTTGAGGTGGATTTAGCCTCTAACAAATCTTCCAATATCACTACAGGAATCCTGAAAATTTTCATCGGCCAATGTAACTTTCGTCGGCTCTTAAGAAAGCCGATGAAATTTAATTTATTTACGACGGCCAAAATAAGCCGACGAAAGTTATGGTTTAACTTTCGTCGGCTTTTATATAGCCGACGAAATTTAGTTAGTTTAAGTCGGTAAAGAGAAACCCATGAAAGTAAACCCCGGTTAGGGTTTCGGTGGACCTTATTATTTTCGTCGGTTGGGTTGTGGCCGACGAAAATTAATTAATTTTCGTCGGCTAAGAAAAACCCACGAAAATTAACCCGGGTTAGGGTTACGTGGCGGCTCTTATTTTCGTCGGTTGGGTTGTGGCCGACGAAAATTAACTATTTTTCGTTGGCTAAGAGAAACCCACGAAAATAGCAGGACTTATTGACCTTCGGTTCGGCTCAGCTCGGCAATTTCACGCGCTCATCTCCATGACAGCAAGTTTCATCTCCTTGCGCCCGCCCGCCCCACTCCCTCAGCGCCGCCGCCGCCCCGCCTCCGCCGTCGCCCCCGTTCCGCCTTGCCCACGCGCCACCGCCGTCGCCCCGCTCCCTGCGCCCGCCCTTGTATGACGTCGCCGCCCCTCCCCAGCCCGACACGCCCGCCCTGACTCCGCCGTCGTCGCGCCGCGCCAGACGCCGCCCCCCCGCCGTCGCGCTGTAAGGAATTCTGATAGCATATGTAACAAGCAGTTTCGAAAGGAAAATACACTAACAAAAGAAGAACATAGTGCATTGAACAAATCAAACCTGATTCATGGTGCACCTCATAAAACGGGGATTGCAGTTGCCTATGTCCTTCACAATAAATTTGCTCAATGCAGCCTACAATCAACAACAATATTCTTAGATGAAATAGATCCAATAGTCTAGCTAATGACAACCATCTGGAACAAGCATTTTCAAAGTAGAGATAGATATAACTAGTTACAGATCTAAACACATACCGGTGGAACAGCTGCTTGGCCACCTTGCCGGGTCTCAAAAATGACAACTGATGACTCAGGAATTGGACGTGGAATTTGATTAGGATCGATTTTGGATGGGGTAGAGACCTGGGCACCAGCATAGGGAGAGTAAGGCATGGTAGGCGTGGATGGCATCCCTTGGCCTAGTGCATTGGGTGGCATGCCACCAGGCACGCCAGGCATTCTCCCTCATAGATGGCTGCATACCACCAGGCACAGCTCCCTAAAAGTTTAACATCACCTTAAAAGCGTAAATTATGATGCTCAAAGCATAATAAGAATTGGATATTTTAAGGTGTCTCATCCAGAAAACAAATATAATGGAAAGATGGTTTTATTTGTTTTCATTAAAATAGTACAGATCAATCTTGAAAAATATTTTATTTTAATGAAAATGGTGAAGATCATTGGTCAATCTCCTAGGTGAATTAATCACTAGGTACCTAATGAAATATCCAAAAGCCAGAACACTTCCTTTCCACGAGAAATAATACATAAATTCAAACAACATCAATGTTTCAACTGTTCCCAAAACAAGGTCAAAATACAACTTGATATAAGCCCAGAAGACAACTCTTTCCCAAACAAGCTACTTATTTCCTTAAAACATGTCAGTATGTCACCTTGGTCAGACAATCACTCCAGTTTTGGCATGGCACTCAGTTAATTTAGTATCTTTGTTAGTTCTCTTTTTTCCAAGCCTGAAGCACATGCATTCAAATTCCTGTTTAAACAGTTGCTAGATCTCGGGCCTTTCTTAGCATCTATCACTCTCTTAGATTTTGTTTGTCCCTTCAATGCATAGTTGAGAAAAGGTTTTTGATTGGAGAGGGAACAGACAAAATCTATCCTATTCCTTCTACTTTGATAAGGTATTTAATTATATATTATACACTTCCCCCTATAAACAACCAACAAGAGTATATCTCTACTGCTTGATTGCTGCGCAATAACTAATCTGGTAACTCCTTCTGGATTTTTTGGATTCAAAAATTGTTAAACACATGGCTTCTATCTTTATGTGAATTGATGTCTGATTATTTTTCTGCCTCTCTGTACAATTTGCTTGTTTTTGGTGGCATGTTGCGGTTTCATCAAGCTATAGTTTGATCTATAGGATTCCGAGCATGCAACAATATATGAAACTGACACATTGCATTTACAGGCAATGTTCCAGCAGCAGGGCCAGATCATTGTCTTTCCACCATGGCAGCCGCCACCACCACCGCCACAATGGGGGATGTATCCTCCGGCACCTTCTCCTGCAGCTCAGGTTAGCTAAACTTGGTCTTTTCTAGCGATATATGGTCAATCTAGCTAAACTTAGTATATTCTATCCACACTTAGTATATTCTAGCTAAATTAGGTCAATCTAGCTAGATTTAGTCTTTTTCCAACTAAATTTGGTCAATGTAGCTAAACTTAGTATATTGTAGATAAACTTACTCTAATCTAGCTAAACTTGCCTAAGTCTAGCTAAACTTGATGTATTCCAGCTAAAATTTGGTCAATCTAGCTAAACTTACTCTATTGTAGCCGCACTTAATCTATTATAGGTAAACTTGGTCTATTCTAGCT
This sequence comes from Guadua angustifolia, assembly GCA_036346375.1. NCBI lineage: Eukaryota > Viridiplantae > Streptophyta > Magnoliopsida > Poales > Poaceae > Guadua > Guadua angustifolia. Next base: position 36,348 of record JAYEVE010001317.1, read on the forward strand.
AAATTAGGTCAATCTAGCTAAACATAGTCTATTCTAGTTAAATTTGGTCAATTTAGCAGAACTTACTCTAATCTAGTTAAATTTGGTCTACTGTATCGTAGGGATCGGGGACAAATACGGCCCAAGTTTACCAAACTCCGCCGCACGACCAACAAAGACTTGTAGAGCATGTTCGTTTGTCACTTGTCATATTCTTGGTTAGTTTTGTTACTTCCCACAATTTTTTGACTAATTGTGAATTTTGATCTTTAGGATTCCGAGAGGCCATCTCAATTCGTTCAAAACCTATTTGGCTCATGAGAGTAGCGCCACAACTCAAATGACCCTCGTGATATGTAATATTGAGATGTTTGGTAATAATCTGTGAAATGATATTATTATGTGTGGATGAATGATATTATGTGTATGACTAGCGGTATGTGCATTTAGAACACGTTTAACTGTATTTGAATCGTATTCATAATGATGTGGATGAAGTGTTTCTCATTGGGTGTAAGTGTTTGTTAGCGTTTAGTGGGACAAAAGTCGCTGATGGCAGGTGACTTCGTGTGAAATTCTCTACTGCTTGTATGTCTAAGCTGAGTATATGATGTTTTGAACCTTGGTTATTAATGCTTCAGTTCAGTTGATCTTTTGAATGGTGGTATCTGTGTGCAAGGATATATGTGGATATTTGAATGATATATATGCGTGGATGAATGATATATGTGGATATTTGAATGATATATATGCGTGGATGAATGATATATGTGGATATTTGAATGATACATGTGGATGAATGAATGATATATGTGGTTGAATGAATGATATATGTATTGTTATGAATGATATTTGTCTAAATCTGTATGAAAAATGGGTTTACTGGGATGTTTTTTTTGTCAGCTCCAGAATAATTTTCGTGGGCCAAGAAAAACCGACGAAAATTAGCCTAATTTATTTTCGTGGGCCGAGTAAGCCGACGAAAATAAACCTTATTAACTTTCGTGGGCTAAAAGAAAACCGACGAAAATTAATTACTTCTCGTCGGCCGTCGTGACCAAAGAAAATTATGGCTTTCCGCACTAACTTTCGTCGGCGCGTTCCTGGCTGACGAAAATAACTAACTTTCATCGGTTGCCGATGAAAATTAAGCTAACTTTCGGCTCTTTATCTCTGACGGACGTGGTCCGACGAAAATAAGGCTATCACCATCAAAAATAACTATTTTCATCGGTAATGATTTTATTTTTATGGGGTTTCTGGCCTACGAAAATTTTCAGGATTTCTGTAGTGTATGTTAACTTCAAGCCGGAGATCACAGCTAACACCTGGAGCACCTCCTATATTTATGTGGGAGGTGATGTGATAGCATGATTTGACGTGGACAGTAATTGACCTGCACGTCTACCTGGTCAAATGTTGGTCCAAATCCGAGAAACAAGAAATGAGAGCAGCTTCAGTTATTGCCTAACTGTGCCGATGCAGATCATGTCTGGCAAAGCTGCAGTTTGAGAACGCCCTATCAGGAACTCCTATGGTACTTCGTACTTCGCAGCATACAGTCATACACACAGAACAACTAATATAAGCAGTTCTGGACGTAGCATCTAAAGCCAGGTTTATTATGGCTTTTTCCTTTTTTACCGTTTTAAAAAAAGTTAAAACTAAAATAAACGGTTGACTTTTAAACCTAACTTAAAAAGTCTAAAACCTCTACATAACTATAAACCAAAACTCAGATAAAAGATGCACTTTTGAGGTTTTCTGAGATAAAATAATCATTTACCACTAGAAATCTCAAAAATTACTTACCAAATACCATCGTATATAAACTTAATAATCCTTCTTCTACCTCCATATTTCTCCTCCTCCCCTCTCTTTACTCTGTGTGATATGCCTTCTCTTTTCGCTGCTTCGGTCTCTATCGTCCCCAACCTCCTCCCTCCTTTGCCGTTCCCACTCCGACCCTCCTTCCTCCTCTGTCGATTCGGATCTAGCGCGGCGCGGGTTGAGGCAGTCGGACCCGAACTTGGAGCAGCGGGAGACTATAGGGTCCAAGCGTGGCACAAGTGGAGCCGAATGGATCCAGCCGTAGCGCAACGGGAGGCGATCAGATCTGGCGTGGCGCACGTGGAGGCAGCCTGGCCTGAGGGTGGAATAAGGAAAGCGGCAGGAGGAGACCGGATCAAAAAGCTACGACATCCAATCCATCAAAAAGCCATGATACCAAACAACATATTTGGGCTTAAAAGCTAACGATTTAAAAGCTCGTTAACGTAAAAAGATGCCTTTAAACCAAAAGCTAAAAAGTCTAAATCGAAATAAACAGGATCAAAGTAACACTACAACTGATAATTTTTATTTTTTTAAACATGTTGCTACACGTTGTTGGTTGAATCTAAAAATATCTGTCTGGCCGGGACGGATTCTAGCTGGAGCGGCCTGCATTTGCATCCGGAGGAAGGGAGTACGTGCTGGGCGCTAGCGGTAGCAGTTCCGGGTCTACTAATCTATACTTGATCGATCTAGACCATTCGTCGCCGCAATCCAACGGTCCGAACGGATAGAACCTTTTAACTATCGGATCTACACGCATGCATTAATCGTACGATTCGTACCTCACATGCATCGCTCAGTCATGGCTGCAGCTAGCTCTGCTGCACAGCACAGTGCGCCCTAGCTTTCGAGCTATTCAGCTTTGAATTGATGGAGATTTCATGCAGACCTCTGCTGCTGCTGCTTTGTTATGCACAGCAGTGCTAGCTAGTCGATCCGAGATACACGGTTACATCTACGTAACTCGATTCAGATGGTAACAACAAGACACACTGGTACAGGTTTCTAATTTTGTTTCGGTTGATATCTTAGAGGTAAAATCCAAAATTTTAGTAAAATCTTGAAATTTCGGAAGAAATCTGGTCAAAATTCAAAAAAAATTGAAATCCATAATTTTTGAACTGAAATTCAGTTGAAATTATCAAAATTTCGCTGAGAAATGTCAAAATCTTGGCAAAATTCAACAAAGCGAAAAATGATCGAAATGTTGTTAAAATTTTTTGTGGATAGTTTTGACACGTCACTAATATTTCTATAAAAATTTTAGATGATGATCAAGCCTAAAGAATCTTTAAAAATTCTAACAGTGCTACTGTTCTAATAAAAGGAAGATCGACAAAATTTCAACCGAATGAACAATGGTGCAAACCACATTAGAACAATTTGAAAAAAATTTTGGATGGTTCTAACGCATCGATAATATTTTCATAAATTTTTTGGATGATGATCAAGTGTGAGGAATTTTAAAAAATTAGGAAAGTGCTACTAAAAGCTGGCGGAAAATTTTCAACCAAATGAAAAATTGTTCAAATCACATTATAAATTTTTGAAAATTTTTGTGAATGATCCTAAAGTATCACTAATGTTCCCATAAAATTTTGATATGATTATCAAGCCTCAGAAATTTCAAAAAAGTATGAAAGTATTACTGTTCTGATAAAAACATGATGATCAATAGATATATTTAATTGAGGAAAAAAAAGGTTAGAATTTTTGAAACTTTTAGAGAAGGATGCTGAGGTAATACTTAAAATCTTATAAATATTTTGTATCATGATTATACTCTAGTGAATTTATAAAATTCTTACAATTGTATTGTACCATTTGTGTTCCTTGTATTTTTATTTTTGAAAGATAACAAATGAAATTCAATGCATCCATAGATTTGATTGAGTAAAGAAAAAATTTAAATTTTTTAAAAAATTTAGAAAAGTATTCTCATAAAAATTTTGTATCATGATCACACTTAAGAAAATTTATAAAATTTCGACAAGGTTCTTGTCTCGGTTATGTTTATTCTATTTTAAAGATAACAAATGAAGTTTAATTCTTTTTATTTTTTGTTTGATTATACACTGTTATATATAATATCATAAATTTTTAGAGTATGATCAAGCTTGTATAATTTTATAAAAATCTGATAGTATTTCTACTAAAATTATAGAATATCTTAAAATTTTGGTTTTCAACGAATTTTCATGGAAGATGACTTTATTAAGGGTTATTGGGTCAAATCTGGTAAAAACAATCCGAGTTTTTGTCGAGTCCAAATATTGTCAAAATTTCCAAAAAATATTGTGGCAATTTGAATTTTTTTAATTTTTTATCAGGTTGGGATTTTGTATCTCGTCTCCAGCCGAAATCCGAGATCTCGTGAAATTTCACCAAGATTTCATTCCATGAGTAGATAGCACCTTAGCATGTTGATGTGAAGTGGTGATGTATTTGGCCCTGTGATTTTGTTTTTTTCAAAAAATAGCCCCACGCTCTCATATTTGTAAATAGCCCCTGTGAGCCACATGTCGCGTTATACTTGCATAAGAGGTACAAATACCGCGCTTAAGATCCAAAGAATTTGTGTGCCGCAACACGAGACAACCGGACTGTGACATGTGAGGCCTAGCGCGGAAGGAGCATGGTGCCACGGCAAGGAATCGCAGGACCTCTCCCTACCGCGGCGCCGTAGCGTACCATGCAGCTGAAGGTGCTGCGGCACCCAACATGGCACCACAAGGCTATTTCCGTAAAAAATTCCACACGGAGTTTTTTTTAAAAAAATAATGCACAAAGGCTGATACAGTAAAAAAATCTGTTGATGCAATCTGGGGGGAGTGATTTTGCCGGCCGGGGGCAGTACGTACTACCGTGTGTACTACAATGGGGGAACGTGTGTTAATTTGGGGTGTCCTCTTCTCCTCAGCTAAAGGCCCGATGACACCGTGATGTATGTCACCCAGCTTAGACGGTTTGAGACTAGTTCTCATCGAGTTATATTTGCCATTAGGTCATCTGCTTTATCTATTCGCGTTATCGTTAGACTATCTCTAGCAATTTCTCTTCATTCTTTTCTTTTTCCTCATTCCCTTCTCTATATTCATTTCTTCATTCCTATTATCTCTAGCAGCATCTCCTCGAAGGGTTTTGTATAGGGATTGGAGAGAGAATTCTTTTCTGAAAAGATTCTCACTCCAAATCTTTTCTAAAGGGAATCATGAAGAGAATTCGTTAGACTGCTTAGAATCTGTCTTCGAAGGGATTTAGAAGCTAAAGAAATACCGCCGGAGATAGTCTTAGGAGCTTAAGAAAATCGTTTGGGTTGAGGGCAAATGGGTTTCGGTATGATCAATAGCAGGTTGGAGTTGGACCACCGGGAGTTCAAGTTGGGCGCGACTATATATATATCCCCTAATTAAAGTTGGCAAGGTTCCTGGATAGGGAGGGCACCCACGTGTCACTTTTGTTTTTTTTACAAAAAACTCCCTGCATTTCTTTAAATTACGAATAGGTCCCTGCAAATTACAAATAGGTCCTTCGCGATTTTTTGTGAGGGGAAGATATTTTTCCCGGAATCGCGTTTAGGTCCCTCGTGCGCCGTTTTACGGAAAAAACCTCCCGTTAAATTCAAATCGCGAACAAGCCCTTTTCTAATTTTTCAGGATAGCGAACAGGTCCAAAAATGTAATATTCAGGTCCTTGCTTTTTACGTCTAGATCCTTTCTTCGTTTTTCTCGGGAAAAAATGTTTTCGTCACCAGAAAAATGTGTTCAGCTCTATCTCTAGACTTTTTCACTCCGTTCTTTCCGGAAATAAAAAATTTCGTCCTCCGTTTTTCTCGGAAAAAATGTTTTCGTGGTTCGTTTTTCATCGTTTTTCAAAAAAAAAATCGTGGTCCGTTTTTTCTCCGAGAAAAACACAAATTTGTTTTTCGTTCACGCGCGCGACGTGCGCTGCGCTTAGTCCTTTCTCCATTTTCCCCGAAAAAAATGTTTTCGTGCTCCGTTTTTCCCGGAAAAAATGTTTTCGTGCTCCGTTTTTCCTCGCTTTTCAAAAAAAAATGTGGTCCGTTTTTTCTTTGAAAAAAACACAAATTTGTTTTTCGTTCACGCGCGCGGCAAAATTTGTTTTCGTGATCCGTTTTTCTCCGAAAAAACATAAATTTGTTTTTCGTTCACGCGCGCGGCGTGCGCCGCGCTTATTGTTCTAGTTAACCTAAAATATATAGTACGGTACAAGCTGGAAGCCGTTGTCCTGCCAAAGCCAAAAGCCTCTGCCCTCTTGGGGCATATCCAATGTTACCTTTTAATTTACTGAGATGACACGAAGAAAAGACAGCTAACAGGCATGGTTTTCACAGGAAATAACTTAGATTTTCACATAAAATAGAGTAAAATTTTACAAAACTATATATTTATAATATAAACTGCTACAAAACAACATGTTTTAGGAATTGTTTCGTTAAACTCTATATTTAAAAATATTTGTTTTACAAAACTACAAATTTTAGTATAGATGGTATTCATTGTAGAGGCCCTGCTGGGATAAATTGGAATAGAAGCAATCCACTCTCTTAATTAGAAACAGAATTTATATATAAAATCAGAATCTATCACCTGCATATAGAATTTACATTCTCATAATGTGTCTCAAAGGGGCCAAAAGAAAGTGCAACAATGAGTCTCATACGCAGAATTTTTTTTTAAATAATATTATTTTAATTCGAAATTGCGACATTAATACTCGCATTAAAAAAATTGCAGAAATATTACCCGGTCGCCAAACCGTTTGGCGATAATAGGGTAGTCGTCAAACGGCTTGGCGATAATTGTATAGTCGCCACACCAGTTGGCGACAACTCCCTAATCCCGCGTGTCGAACCGCTAATAGCCAGGTCAGGCAGTTGTTGCCACACCGTTCGGCGACTACTCTATTATCGCCAAACGGTTTGGCGACCACCAGTAGTCGCCGAACGGTGTGGCGACTACTTTATAGTAATTGTACATATTTTTATTTTTTTGGTAAATTTTGGTGTGGACTGTTTGTGCAATAATTGTTGTATTAAACCGGGAAGAATTAAAAAAAACTTCTTGTCATGTAATAAACGGGAAGAATTATTTTAGTTCGTTAGTGATACATATCTCACTTGCGTATTTTCATAGCCCCGCGGGACAGGCCGGACACGGTCCAAAAAATACGGAATAAATGAAGGGCGGCCTACGCAGTGCGGGCTACCACTTACGTATGGGCGAGATAGCCAGACGTTGCTCCGGCATTTTGTTGCGAAAATCGGAAAAAGCACTCACGGCCAAGTGACCACGGAAATCGTGGGCACTTAGGGGTTTTCGTAGTCCAGCGGTGGGCGGACATGGTCCAAAAATACGGAAAAAATCAAGGGCGGCCCTCATAATGCGGGCTACCACTTACGTATGGGCGAGATAGGCAGACGTTGCCCCGGCATTTTGTTGCGAAAATCGGAAAAGGCACTCGCGGGTAGAATCAGCGAGCACGTATAAAAATTAAATTGGACAACCACGACTTCGAAAAATTTTGAAATTTTTTATGGAGGTTCCTAATAAATCAGTGATATTACCATAAAAATTTCAAATAATTTGAAGATCTGAACAATGTTTTTAAATTAAAACAATAAAATTTGATTGTTATGAACATTTCAAAATTTAATTTTTATTGTTATGAACATCATAGACAGGAATTTTCAAAATTTTATGGTCGACAACAACTGATGTTATGAACACTTAAATTATTTGTTGAACATATATAAGGGCACATACAAGAAAGTTCGAGATGAGAAAATAAGCAATAGATTAGATTATATTACAAGGGCATTACAACAATGTGAAATTGCTTGACGAACTAACTAACGAAAAGCTTTGTTCGTCATGGTGGAACAAATGATCATTCCGCCTATCGAGTACAGCCGAATGATGTATGACATTTTACGCATATTACGACGTTCTAATTTTGCGACGTGTCATCGGACACCGCTCAATCCCTACTATGAAAGAACTCCATGGGGATCCATGATGCTCCCAACCTCGCCGATTGGGTGGCCTATGCCGTGCGTCTCGGGTGTGTAACATTTAAATTTTTTTCTTTTTATGTGGATTTACGCCCTCCCATATGGGCATGTCATCCCGATTCGGCGCCCCTATGTTAATACCACGGGTTCCTGTTGGTCTGCATAGAACGCGTCAAGGATTTGTTGCGTCTTTGCGTTCCTCGGCCATTGCTTCCTTGTTCCTTCTTCTTGAGAGGAGGAACCCTCCTGCACCTCTCTGTTGTGTTGGCGTTGGCGGAGACATGCGAGACGCCTGCTCTGTTTGGCTCGCACTCCACTATATGGTGCGGGAGCTTTGTGTTGGGCTTATCCTTGAACAACCGGAAGCGTGCCTGCAATCAATCTGATATGCCGCTTTGGTCGTTGAATAACACCGTAGGCGTACTCGGGTTTGGCTTTTTGGCGGTAGTGGCACCACGGAGAGGGTTGCTCCCCCCAGTTATCCCATACAGGAAGCATAAGATGTGGGTGGTACGTCTCCGGGTCCACCCACTTGAAGTACCAGCACCGTTCTTCCTCGGCCAAGGGGCACCGGTAGAATCTCCGGTCCGCTAGATCACCGTGGCATGTATCAACCACTGGCTCCAGGCCATGTACGCAAACGTCGGGGCTTTCGGGTGGCCCTGGAGGAGGTTTCTCGTTTGACGTGAGCACATTCGCAAGTGTCCTTTTGAACTCCTGTGTGCGATGGATGAACTATTTAGAACTACTAATTTGTGAGTTTAACAAGAGTATGACGCATGAAACTCACCGATTGGTTGGCCCCTTGCACACCGGCCCTGAGCTCTGGTCGATCTAGAAAAGGGACATATCCTGGCGGCCTCTCCCACCGGGTGAAGTTGTCGGGCGAAGCGGGGTAGGCGTCGTGGCGATTGTAGAAATTAAATGATCACGTCGTTCTACCGTCGATCCATTGGAAGAAGCAACACCGGTCCTTGTGCTGAGAAAAGAAAGAACGATGCATGAGATGGTAGTGTTACCCTGTATTGTGTGGACACGAGTAGGTTTACCTTGTAGGTGCAGCCACAACAGTAGTGAGCGCGGGCGGCCGTCTCTCCATGGGTAGATTGCATCATCTTCGCCGGTAGGTTCTTGATCGCATTTGGGTCGGGCAACTCCAGAATCAGGCGTCGACACTACTTGCATCCGAATTTGGGATGAGGATGACTTACGCTTCTTTGAAGAGGCGACAGAGAAACGACATTGTGCCCTAATTTGTGTAGATTCGGTGGCGTTTATTCTTTGGTTTGGCGGTGTTGGATGTCTACCCTCGGCCCTCTTTATAGTGGTGGTGAGGGTCACTCGACGACGTGTCACCCATCATCAAAGCTACACGACGTGTCACCCATCATCACGAAAGCTGCACGACCTGTCACCCTCTGCCAAATGTTGCACGATGTGTCACCCTCTGGCGAAAGCTGCCCCGGCACGAAACCGCGTGTTATCGTTTCAGTCTGAAAAGCGGGGTGCAGCGTGTTGTCGTTCGATCTGGCGGGTGCGGCGTGTTGTCGTCTCGGCCGGCGGCGTGGTGCGAGTGTTGTCGTTCGGTCTGGCGGGGTGCGGCGTGTTGTCATCTCTGCCCGGCGGCGTGGTGCAGTGTTGTCGTTCGATCTGGCGGGGTGCTGCGTGTTGTCGAATCGATCTGAAAAAATGGCTCGCAAGCGTGTTGTCGACTCGATGCGAGAAAGCGCAGCGTTCGCGTTGTCATGTCTCATTGATATCGAAGGTAAAAACGTGAACATCACTATTAACATTGTGAAGCAAGACGAACAAAGTAACAAAGCGAGATCAACACTCTAAACAATGTAGAATAGTACAAAGTAAGAACAAAATTAGGACAACAGCCTATCAACGAGTCCCTAGTCGGCCGCACCCTCCTCGACGACCCTCTTCGCCTCGTCTTTGAGGCGGTGCATCGTCAAGAGGCGAGGGTAAAGCGCTGCGATGGCCCCTTTGCTCTGCGATGGCCCCGCCGCCGTAGTCCGAAGGGTCAGTATTTGCCGGTCGACGGATCGCGGGAGAACAACGTGTACCGTAGGTACCAAGTCATTGCGTCAATCGTAAATCGGTCTTGAGTGCGTCGCTTCTTGTCGGTCTGAGAGAAGCGTCTGGTATGCACCATGAAGAAGCGGTCCACGAAGAACTCCTGCTCGACGTGGCGAGGAGTGCGTCGACTGAGAGAACTGTCCTCCACCCTCAACGTAGCCTGCGCGTTCGGATAATACCTTTTAATTGTAGTTACGTGATGCTAAAACTCAACGTAAGTAGCTCGACTTACCTGGCGTGGGGACCATGGTGTGAGCGTGGTGCTCGCCGGTAGGACCCTCGACCACGCTGGCCCGGAGGCAAAGGAGTGTGGAAGCCGCACTCGCCTCATTGTGTAACGAGGGAGCCGGGTCGCTGTGGGGTGTGTAAACGCACGCGGCGGTCTCGAGGTGGCACGGTCGGTAGCGTCGGCGTGGCGACAAGAACCAGCTCCACGATCTCGCCCGATCCAAGCCACCATGCGTCCCTCAGCCTCGCCATCTCGTCGGCGAGATGGCAACTCCGTCCGTAGCTGGACAAGACCTTTGGACCGTGCGTGTGCAGCTCCTTAGCGTGGTCCACCGCCACACACGATAAAGTGATATGCATATGGACATAGCGTTAGGAATACGAATGTAATTTACAAAATTAATACTTACCATGGCGTGCATGGCGCTCTGCCGCTGCGGGTACAAGTCAACCACGCTAGGAGCGTGGGCGTGGGCGGAGCATCCGCCGGCGAGGAGACGGACAGCGTCCGGCACGCATCGGTAGCAGTCTTGCTGGTGGGACGAGTCATCGAAGGTGTGGCCTCATCGGCGACATCTTCTTTGCGCCCGACCTTCGCCCGACCATGGCTCCATCTGTGTAGCAAGGTGGGCAAGCTCTTCGGAGGGCCATGGGTGGCGACCACGAAAAGAAATCGAAATTTTAGACATACGACGTAACTATTTCACATATTTTAGTTCGGATAACTCACGTGTATCTTGCCGTGTACACGATCCCCCAAGGAACGAGGATCGGTTGTCAGAGGTCGAACTGCTCGAGGACTCGGTGTGGCGTGTAGTCCTCCACGTAGACGTCGAAGACGATCTTCCTCGTCGTCAGCCAGAAACCCTGGTCCCTACCGCAAAGCGCCGAGATCCCGGTGGGCGGCTCATCTGACACGGCGCTTCGCTATAAGGTCCCAGACCACACTCCGCGTCTGCGGTGGTCGAACGCCTGCGTGAGCGAGTGGTACGCCGAGCATACTGCACTCCATGCTGTGGCTGCAAAAGGAAAAAAATATGTTCAAGCACATGCGACTGCAAATAAAATTTGATAAATGCAAGTCAAGAAAGTAATTACCGTCGCCGAGTCCACAGCGAGCCCACGGTCGGCGGTCGATGTCGTCGCCCGTACATCTCGGCGGTGTACACTCATGGGAAGACCAAGGGTCGACCCATCGAAGCCTTCGAACGACCAAAATTTGGAGGAGTAGAGGCATCGGTCGGGTTGGCGGTCTTGTTCACTTCACGCACGCGTCGCAAAAGGCGCGATGCGTGCAAGAAGAACCGCCGAACCCGGGACACCGGCGGGACTGATGCAGGTCGGCGGCGTCGCGATAGTCCGTCGTAGGCTATCCACCGTCGCGTCGACGCTGTCTCCGCGGCGTGGTCGTGAACATGACCATCCCAAACAACCAAAGTAGGTAGGCCTCCAAGTGTCGGTCCACAGTGCACGGCGTGGGGTCCGCCGCCATGTCTTTTGCACCTGTGACAATTAACATATAGTAATATGTTAATAATGTTACAAAAAATTAGAATAACATATACATGTACAAGCACTCACCTCGAACTGGGCCAGCCACCTCCTCAACGGCCCGTGCTTCTTCCTAGCGAGGGGTATCGCCGGGTTAGTGGGGGCAACTCCGGCGAACCTCTCCTGCAGGTCAGCCTGCCACTCCGCAGGAGCCACCGAGGGTCCGATCGGTGCCCCAGCGATCGGCAACCCTGTAAGCATGGCGACGTCCTGCAGGGTGACCGTCACCTCCCCGAACGGCAAGTGGAAAGTGTGCGTCTCCGGACGCCAACGGTCCACCAGATAAGACAGTAAGCTCCGGTCGAACGGAAAACGCCGTGACCGCTCTGGACCGTCGTCGCCCTCCGCAGGATCCTTAGCCTCAGCCACGTCCTCAGGTGAGGCCTCGATCATGCGAGCGAGGGGAAGCAACCCAGCACGTGCCAACCTATCGACATGTAAATTCAATTGTTAGAAGAAATGCAATTGTGCGAGCAATGAAACATGTAAATGTAGTGCAACTCACCGGGCGAGAAAGGTGGGTGGAGCCGCCATGCCTGCGGGCACCACGGACCAGCAGCAGAGGCACGTGCTCAAGGCCCCGTGTGGTGTGGGGCCGACGCATGCGGTGCCGTCGATCCAACGAAGAGTCAAGGAGTGACTCGGGCTCGGTGCTCCATCCTCGCAAGTAAAGCAGGAAAATAATACGATTAGTAATGTAAATCAAAAGATGAAGAGTTGGACATAAATAAACAAGCGACAAACATATTACACAATTCAATACAAAAACATGACAAAAGGTACAATCGTAGATAAAGCGATACATATTACGAAATTCACTACAAATTACATAATTCACTACATAAACATGATGGAAGGTCCAACATACTGCAAATACCTAACATAGGATAAAATGGTACATATTACACAATTGAATACACATTACATAATTCAATACATAACACTAAGGGCATTCGTTGCCTTGTGCCCGTACTCACCGTGACCGAGAACACCTCCTAACAGGCCACCCACTTCAGATTCATTCATGTCATTGCGAACGCGCCTAGGCGTGGACGGCACTGCTTACCGGTGCACACCTCCGTAAATTTGCATCCGGTAGACATATGCGCACATCTGTGTTAATGGCAGTGAAATCACCATGTGCTCGAAAACCACGGAACTCACCGGACCAGGTGTTGACAGCATGACCCTTCAGGTAGAAAGGGGACACGTACTGCGCCGTGCTCATCCCAATTTGCCCACAAGCTGCGATCACATGCGAGCAGGGAATATGAAGAAGTCTTGGCTTGTTGCAGGTGCATTCACACCATCCAGTGGCCCCTTGGCCTAGGTTAACCTCGTGTGTAATAATAACCGTGTCGGTTCCCAATCCCCCTTTACACCGGAGAGTCACTTCGAAGCGGTACTCAGTGACTCCGAAGCTACGCACCATATGCAGCTGAGCTTTGCTGGTGCGTTCCTCCATGTAGGCCATCATCCGCGCACAGTACGGCGTTTGCAATGTCGTGGCATGCAGTACAGCCTCCGCATGCCTTTTCTGGAAGTACCCAACGATGCCGTGCGGCATGCCTTCGGGATGGCCACAAGTGGTAGTGGACGCGAGCCTCGATGACCCAATTGTAAACCTCGGCTATATTCGTTGTCATGACACCGAAACTGTTCAAACATATCGATTAGCACGATAACTCTAATTGTTCAATCGTCACGGCTATTTTAATTTAGTATACTAACTGGCGCCTCGGTGTCATGGAGCAATGCCCACTTCTCCAGCAGCTCGCCTCTATCCAAAGGCGAGAAACACTTAATGTTTCTTGACGATCGTCTCCTCGATTTGGAGGATCGGCGGCCCGAGGGTGATAGCCTTCGGGTGGGCAATCGTTCGGCGTTCTTTGGTTGCTTCTTGACTCTTCAATCAGGCGGTAGTGTGCTTGTCCTTTCGGCCAATATCGCGTTGAACTTACGTGCACGGTTACGCTTGCATAACCTCTTAAATAGGTTCATCGACTTCTTACTCTTGAACCGCTGAAAAAATTTGCTCCCAAATGTCTCATGCACCACATTACGCATGTCACGCCATGGAAAAGGCTCATCAAGGTCCTCTGTAGAGTCTTAATTGCGAAATGATACCTTTATGGCGGTCATGGATGATGCACACGTTGGGCGATCACGAACTACCCCGAACTTCAAATGTCTGAAAAACCACAGCCAGCTATCCCGGTTCTCACCCTCATCAAATGCAAAGGCCAATGGAAGTATGTTGTTGTTCCCATCAATTGCAATTGCCGTTAGAATCGCCTTGTATTTCCCGATCAAGAATGTACCATCGACGACAAAGAATGGACGATGCACGAATGACGCAATGCAAGGACCCGATGAAAAGAAAGCTCGACGAATATCGAGACCCGTTACTATCCGCTTCACTTTCTTCAAAAGCGTGTACGTGTCGGGTTGGTTTCCTTCAAGACATCAAGCACACGAGATAGGTTACAATCTGAAGCCTCATATGTGCCAAACCTCTTCTCTAATGCCTTTTGCTTCATACGCCAGCCATCGAGTAACTTATCCGGTACTTAAATGTTCTCAACATTGCTTTCGAATATAAGAACACTCAATGTCCGCTTCTCGATGATCTCATTGAATATCACGCTAGCGATTCTGTAGCATTCAAGTTGCGGTGTTTCACGTAACATTTTCTAGTCTCGCATGTGTGCCCATTTACTCGTGATGCAATCCAAAATGTCTCGCACTTCGGCTTGTAAGCATGTACTCGGAATTCACATCCTTCGGTTCTGCACTTCACTGTGTATCTATCTGGACTGGACAAAACAACTCGGAACTCTCTCTGCTGCGATAGTGCCCACAAATTTCACCGCCAACTTCAACTCGTAATTGTTTGCGAAAACTTGATTCAGACGAACGGCATTGCTACCATACTCCCAACGCGACTCATGCCCCCACAAAACTTCCATACTAGCTTTGTTTTTCCTATTCCACTCGTCAGGGATGGGTACATCCGTTGCCCCAATACTACTATGCATTTCATCATCTCCTCCCTCTTCCTCATCTTCGTCGATGTCATCATCACACTCCAACATTTCAGCTTCATCTTGCCTCGCCATATGGTCCACCAACTCCAATTGATCAACAATTTGCTCGATTTCCTCCTTCATCTGCCTCGACCTTCTGCGTGTCTGCATCCTGTTATCATCCTCCATTGCTACCTCAAGCACCACTACTGAACTTGTTCAACAGAGTCGACGTCTTGCTTTACGCCCACGTCGCTAATAATCACCTCTTCTCTAGGGCACACGCACCAAACATTACACATTCAAGGCTAGATCCTTGCACCACCTTAACCATTTCGCCACAAGTACGTCCGATCTATTTTCTTCAACTCCCACGAGTAGGGTCACCCTTACTACTCGTGAATACGACTTGAATGGTAACAGAGTAAACACTTGCATCGAGGAAAAATATTTGGTCAACCAAAACTTTATATCACGGATGCTAACTCTATCGAGACATAAGTGTTCGCCATTGTGATCGCAAAACTGCTCAAATCAACACCATTTTGCCCAATTTTTATTTCACCGCCGCCATAATATACCCTAAATTTCATCTTGCATCCAGAGCATTATCATGACGACATAAACAAAATTAATTTCTAGATCACCGCTAACATTTCATATCACTAACTAAACAAAATTAATTTCTAGATCACCGCTAACATTTAATATCACTAACTAAACAAAATTAATTTTTATAACACTCCTAACATTTAATATCTCAAATCTCTAATATCTAACATTTCTAAAATGTTAATTTTTAATATCTCAAATTTCTAAAATTTCTAATATCTAAAATTTCTAAAATTCCTAAAATTTCTAACATTTTCTAATATCTAAATTTTCTACATTTTCTAATATAACAAAATCTCTAAATTATTTTACACTACACAAATTTAATAACAAAATTACAAAAAATTACCTTTTTTCTTTTTTTTTCCTCCTTCCTTCCTCCTCCTTCTTCCTCCCTCCTCTCCCTCTCTCTCTCTCTCTCTCCCTCCTCTCCCGAGCGCTCCTCTCCCTCTCTCCCGCGCGCACGGCCTCTCTCTCCCTCTCCCGCGCCGCCTCTCTCTCCCTCTCCCGTGCCGCCTCTCTCTCCTCTCGCGCTCTCTCTCCTCCCCTTCCTCTCCCTCTCTTCCTCTCCTTGTTGCCGATCATTTCTTTGCTCTTCTTTTCTTTCTTCTTCACGAGTCCAATGAGAGCGCAATGTTGCGCCTGATTAGAAAAGGTATCAGGGAGTGGTCGCTACACCGCTCGGTGACTACCTAGTAGTCGCCACACCGCTCGGCGACTACTAGTAGTCGCCAAGGGCTACTACTAAGTAGTCGCCGAGCGGTGTGGCGACTACTCCCTGATCTGGCGACAACTGGCTGTCACCGGTTCGAAATGCGGGATTATGGTATAGTCGCCAAACCGTTTGGCGACTACCCTATTATCGCCAAACGGTTTGGCGACCGGATATTATTTCTGTAATTTTTTAAATACGTGTATTAATGTCGTAATTTCGAATTAAAATAATATTATTTTAAAAAAAAATTCCTCATACGCATGCACAAACCCACATAAACACATGTATACATATCAGCGTACGCACTTGTCTCTATAAGAGACGCTGGGGAGACAAGCAACTTCAGCCTCGTCTAAAGTACGATTTGAATCGTAATTTAATTTTGGATTCAGAAAATCGAGCTTTCAATCGGAAGAACTCGACTCTGGACTAAAAAAAATTCAATCTTGCTGCAACTCAAGAAAATCATGCTTTCAACTTGATATTCGGAAACAACAACAACAACCAAAAAAACAATCAAGTTTTCAATTCAAGATTTGAAACTTTCACCGAGGGATTCCGTTCTTCCAACCACGAGCAAGGGCGATGGTGCTCGCTAGCGGTGGCGCGTGGCTGCAGGTGCGGCACATATATATGGGCGGTAGCGATGACGAGTGGGGCGCAGCTAAGCTTCCATGGTTGCACAGGTGAAGGGGAGAACTGTAGACACCAACAATGGAGGGGAGGCAGAGGGAAGTTGTCGCTGGTTGCGGAAGCACGGGAGTGGATGGCGGTGGTGAGGAGCAAGGTTTCAAATCTCTATTTCGCTCGAAATATTGTCTATGGTTAGAGAACAAAATTTCGACGAGATTTCGAAAATTCATTGAAATTCGGACAAAATACAAAAATAGAAATTCAGATCTGGTTTTGAAGCTCTCGTTTGGACCGAAATCTTGCCGAAAAAAACGAGATCACGGTAGCAATATGAATTTTTTAAAAATTTTCAAATTCGGTCGGTAGTAAAAATTCGCCTAGGTCTGATGAGAATTCAGCGAGATACCGCGAAATCTCACATAGATTTCTAACCCTAGTGAGGAGTGGAAAGCGCTGTGAGGGCAGAGGCTGGTCAAACGGCCCAGCCTCACTCAGATACGGTTGTACAGATGCTGCAAATCAGCGTTTTCAAAATAGTAATAATGATGTGTGTCTATAGATATATATATATTGCAGCTACATTCATGGATAAAAAAGCCACTGAATTTCGGCGAATTTTCACCGAAATTTTGCTTTTCGGCCCCTCCGAATTCTGATATACCGGCCGAATCTAAAAATTTGATTTTTGCTACAGTAACTGCTACAGTAATTTCAGGAACTTCGCCGAACTTTCGGGTCTTTAATCCGAATTTTGAAGTTTTAGCACCGGATTAGGTCCAATAACCCCTAATAAAGTGATCTTACATGAAAATTTGTTGAAAAACTATTTTTTGAGATTTTTTAAAATTTGGCCAAAAACGTTGTTAGATTTTTAAAACATTTTACAAGCTTGATAATTGTCTGAAAAATTTATGGCACCATCCCTAGTAGCTTATCATCATACAAAAAAAATTTCAAAATAATTTAACATCATTTTTTATCTTTAAAAAAATCAAAAACAGAATGGACATAATTGGGACAGTAAACTTGTTAGATTTTTCTAAATTTTCTTGAGTGTGATCATCATCTAAAATTTTTATCACAGATTAAGAATTTCCTCAGTACCATTTTATAAAATTTTCTAAAAATTTCAACTTCCTTTGTTTGCTCAATAAAATTTATCAATGCAGTAAGCACTAAACTTAATTTGTTGTATTATATTTCAAAAATCAAATAGAGAAAGAACATAAATGGCACTGTGCCTTCTACGAATTTTATAAATTCACTGGAGCGTGATCATGATTCAAAATTTTTATGAGATATTAAGCATTTCCTTTTCACCCTTATGTAAAATTTTAAAAAAATTTAAACCTTTGTTATTGCTAAAGTAAATCTATTATTGATCATCAGCCTTTTAACATGATAGTAGCACTGTTTAAATTTTTAAAAATTCATGACACTTGATCATTATATGAAAATTTTATGAGAATATTATGAATGTGTCAGTATCATCCAGAAAAAGTTTCAAAATTTTATAACCTTGTTTGTTCTAATTTTCATTCGGATGAAACTTGCCGCTCAGCGCTTTACCAAGACAGTTCCAATATTTGAATTTTTAAAAATTCCTCATATTTGATCATCATCTGAAATTTTTACAGAAATATCATAAATATGTCAGGAATCTCCATAAAAAATTTCTAAATTTTCTAATGTCGTTTGTACTATTTTTCATCCGGTTCAAACTTGCCGATCAACATTTCATCGGGACAGTACCAATGTTTGAATTTTTTAAAAATCCACAGAACTGATAATCACCTGAAAATTTTATGAGAACATCTTTAATGTGTCAGGAACCTACAAAAAAATTTCAAAAATTTTGACATCGTTTGAATCAATTTTCAGTCAATGCAATTTGATCGAAATTTCGGTAATTTCAAGTGAAATTTTGAAATTTCGGAAATTTTCCGAAATTTCGGTGCAAAATAACGCCGGATTTGAAATTTGCTTTTTGAATTTTGAATGTACTTCAGCCGAAATTACCGAATTTCATCCAAAATTTTGGATTTCAGCTGGATCCGGTTTTTTTCTCAAAACGAAAATTTGAACCTGGCTACATTACACCGTAGATCAGGCTTAATTAGGCCATACACACAGAAGATATAATATACTCTGGTCATCCTCCAGGTCACGGTTCTTCTATCTGACAATGGCAAAGCCTGCCCTCTACGTTGGATTCCGTGCCGGTCACAGGCACGATCACCGAGGCACTCATCTCAGTATGTCAGGGACTCAGGCGTGCCTACGGCAACGACCAGCGAGCTGCCAGAGCCTGCCTTCCTGAACGGGCATGCATGCAAGGATCGCTATTAATCGCTCGTCGACTCCCAACTTAATTTGAATAGGAAATTTTTCGCAGCGTAACACGTCATATGTGTCGTTTTTTTGAAAAAAAAAATATTTTTTTCGGTGACGTCTAATTTTTTAAATCGTCGAAATAATAAGTGAAATGGGAGAAAAAAATAGAGAGATAGAGTTGTAGAAATATCTCTTTCGATGAGTTATTTGGAAAATATTGAAAACTGAGCTGGAAAACCGCGGCGGGAAAATAGTCTAGAGGGAAAAGCGTGGAAAATTATTGGAGATGTCAACCTTCCTTTTGTCGAGTTTAACACTCTACGCGTTCGCCGAGTAATAATACGTGTTTTTAAAAATATTAAAGACTCGCGACGTAACACGCCGCGCATATCGTTTTTTCGTAGAAAAAATTTATTTTTTTCTCGGCGGCGTTTTATTTTTTAAATCGTCGAAATGGAAAAAAAATAGAGAGATAGAGTTGTAGAAATATCTCTTTCGACGAATTATTTAGAAAATATTGGAGACCGAGCTGGGAAACCGCGGCGAGGAAAAAGTCTAGAGGGAAAAGGGCGAAAAATTATTAGGGATGACAACCTTCTTTTGTCAAGCTTAACACTCTACGCGTTCGTGGAGTAATAATACATACTTTAAAAAATATAAGAGATCGACGCGTTCGGAGAGTAATAATACATGTTTTAAAAAATATCAGAGATCGAGTTGGGAAATCGAGTTGGGAAAAAAGTCTAGAGATAGAGCTGCACAAATATTTCCCATGACGAAAACTTTTTTTCGGGAAAAGCGGAGAAAGGACATGTTTTAAAAATATTAGAGACTCAGAAGACGTAACACGCCGTATGCGTGTCGTTTTTCAGGGGATTTTTTTCGATGACGTTTTATTTTTTAAATCGTTGAAATAATGAGTAAACAGGGAAAAAGTAGAGATAGAGATGTAGAAATATCTCTTTCGATTTAATCACTTGGAAAATATTGAAGACCGAAATGAAAAACCGCAGTGGGGAAAAAGTCTAGAGGAAAAAGGCGAAAAATTATTAGAGATGACAACCTTCTTACGTCGGAGCTTAACACTCTCTGGCGTTCACGGAGTAATAATACATGTTTTAAAAAATATCAGAGATCGACACGTTCGCGGAGTAATAATACATGCTTTAAAAAATATCAGAGATCGAGATGGGAAATCGAGGTGGGAAAAAAGTCTAGAGGTAGAGCTGCACAAATATTTCCGGTGACGAAAACATTTTTTTCCCGGGAAAAACGGAGAAAGGACCTAGACGTAAGAAGCAAAGACCTGTTTGTTACGTTTTTGGACCTGTCCGCTATCCTTAAAAATTAGAAAAGGGCTTGTTCGCGATTTAAAATTAACGGGAGCTTTTTTCCGTAAAACGGCGCACGAGGGACCCAAACACGATTTTCGGGAAGAATATCTTCCTCTCACAAAAAATCGCAAAGGACCTATTCGTAATTTCTAAAAGGACCAAAACACGAAAAAAATTTGAGCCGAGCCAGCCGGTCGGCTTGAGCCAAGCCGCCGGCTCGGCTCAAACGGACGTGAGCTCGCGAACTCTTCAGGATTTAGGAGATGTATTATGCGTGTCTACTCTAGGGCGAGAAACTTACGCCAGTATCTCTCTGAGTCTGATCCTGTTTAAATATAAGATCAGAATAAAAATAGATTGTCTATAAAATTTTTATTCGGTTATAAAATTTATAACTAGTTATGTCTTGTAAATACTGTTGCAGAAATATCTAAAGAAATTTTTTTTTTTGAACAACAGATACTAATCATAGAAGTTCTGTCTAGGGAGATAGAAAAACTTTTGGTTCCAACAAGCAAACAAACACTATTCAGTAATTGAATTAATTCAAGATGAGCAAATAGTAAGAATAATTTCAGTAATCAATACATTGATAAGATATGATATCACAAATATCAAAAACATTCATTAAGAAACAATATTAATTGTTTCATAGATCAAGACAAAGCCACCTTAAGGCTTTTCCATGTCTGCCATCATCTGTATCATAGCTTTCGCAATATAGGTTTTTCGGTTCTCCTTGAAGTTACACAGCTCCAGCACTGTGTCTATTTATTTTACACGAATAACTAGTTGACTTCCAGTCATATCTCTTAATCCTTACAAAAGCGATCATATTGTTGTGAAAAAGGATGCCTTGGTATATTATCAATTACCACGTCGAATATACTAAAAACCTTTATATTACCTCTATAAGCTTAGCATTAGTTTCTTCCAGCTCTGCATTCCTCTACGCTCCTTAATGATGAGTGTCTTATTAAGATAATAAATATCTTATGATTTTTCATCTATGTCTTTAAGTTTTTTCCATCTTATTAATCTTTTCTATTAACACAAACTTTCCCTTCAGTTGTTCTATCTCCATCTCAAGTTTTTATTTAGCATCCAACAACTTTTCTACGTTATTTATCTTGTTTGTAGACTCCGTTTTATATGTGTGTGTAATTTGCAGTAATCGAAAAGATAAAGCAATTCATAATTATTATATAAACTTAACATTGAATTATGTCTATTTAACAGATTAATTAGTAATTGTATGATAGAGTGTTCTCAAGTGTCGGATTGTTAAAGGTTAAACCTTCAACCTCATCGCTTCAAGGTGTAGGGCTGTTAGAGACAATCTCTTACCTCTAGTACACTAGGGTTATGTAATCAAAATTAAACTAGACAATTAACTAACAAATATGACTTTTAACTCTTACCTTCCAAAATTATGTACCATCAAAATCAGATTATAAATAGTATCTAAGTGTTCTTCTAGTGTATGTGTGTCATGTTTCTAAAATTATTAGAATTACAAGTCAACTTCGTGCTCTTAGAATTACCGAATACTATAGCCAACTGCTTATTTAAACAGGTCATATTATTAGAATTACACGTCATATTCTTAAAATTACGGAGTACTGAATATGATGATTAAGTACAAAGATAGTAAAATAAAAGCAATACTTTCTAAGATTAACAGGAAATAACTATATAGTTCGAAGCCACATTCGCTATTTTAATTATTTTAGTTTATCAATAGACCTGTACCATCATTGAGTATACAACCAGCAGCATAAGAGAATAAAAGTACATACAACCCTAGCATAGCAGATAGTATTAAATGAGTACCGTACAATATAATCATAGTAAATTAATCATTCATTTATTCATAGCAAACTAACCATTCGTGTATACAGCAATCATAATCATAGCGAACTAAAAATTCATAGCAAACTAACCATTCATGTATCCAGTGTTCATAATCATAGCAAACTAACCATTTATGTATCCAACAATCATAATCATAACAAACAAACCATTCATGTATCCAGCATTCATAATCATAGCAAACTAACTAATTATGTATTCATAGCAAACTAACTATTCATGTATTCAATAATTATAATCATAACAAACTAACCATTTATGTATTCACATTTACGAAAAGAAATACTAACGGCACAGAGGAGTATACCGCCGCGGGGAGAGGAAGTCGGCGGTGTGGGGGAGGAGACCGGTGCAGGGGAAGGAGACTGGTTGCGCAGAGGAGGCTATCACCACGGGGAAGGAGAACGGTGTGGGGGAGTAGATTGGCGAGGGGGAGGAGGTCGGCAGTGCAAGAGAGGAGACTAGCATGGGGGAGGAAACCGACACGGGGGAGGAGGCCTGCGGTGAGGGAAAGGAGACCGGAGCGGGGTGGAGAACGGCAATGCGAGGGTGGAGACCAGTGTGAGGAGGCGCTAGGGTTTAGGGGAGCTGAAACGCGCTGGGTATCCTACTCGAGTAACAAATCGGTAATTCATAATTATTATATAAACTTAACATTGAATTATGTCTACTTAACAGATTAATCAGTAATTGTATGATAGAGTGTTCTCAAGTGTCGGATTGCTAAAGGTTAGACCTTCAACCTCATCGCTTCAAGGTGTAGGGCTGTTAGAGACAATCTCTTACCTCTAGTACACTAGGGTTATGTAATCAAAATTAAACTAAACAATTAACTAACAAATATGACTTTTAACTCTTACCTTCCAAAATTATGTACCATCAAAATCAGATTATAAATAGTATCTAAGTGTTCTTCTAGTGTATGTGTGTCATGTTTTTAAAATTATTAGAATTACAAGTCAACTTCGTGCTCTTAGAATTACCGAATACTATAGCCAACTGCTTATTTAAACAGGTCATATTATTAGAATTACACGTCATATTCTTAAAATTACGGAGTACTGAATATGATGATTAAGTACAAAGATAGTAAAATAAAAGCAATACTTTCTAAGATTAACAGGAAATAACTATATAGTTCAAGGCCACATTCGCTATTTTAATTGTTTTAGTTTATCAATAGACCTGTAGCATCATTGAGTATACAACTGGCAGCATAAGAGAATAAAAGTACATACAACCCTAGCATAGCAGATAGTATTACATGAGTACCGTACAATATAATCATAGCAAATTAATCATTCATTTATTCATAGCAAACTAACCATTCGTGTATACAGCAATCATAATCATAGCGAACTAAAAATTCCTAGCAAACTAACCATTCATGTATCCAGTGTTCATAATCATAGCAAACTAACCATTTATGTATCCAACAATCATAATCATAACAAACAAACCATTCATGCATCCAGCATTCATAATTATAGCAAACTAACCATTCATGTATTCAATAATTATAATCATAACAAACTAACCATTTATGTATTAACATTTACGAAAAGAAATACTAACGGCACAGAGGAGTATACCGCCGCGGGGAGAGGAGGTCGGCGGTGTGGGGGAGGAGACCGGTGCAGGGGAAGGAGACCGGTGTGGGGGAGTAGATTGGCGAGGGGGAGGAGGTCAGCAATGCAAGAGAGGAGACTAGCGTGGGGGAGGAAACCGACACGGGGGAGGAGGCCTACAGTGAGGGAAAGGAGACCGGAGCGGGGTGGAGAACGGCGATGCGAGGGTGGAGACCAGCGTGAGGAGGCGCTAGGGTTTGACGGAGGCGAAACGCGCTGGGTATCCTACTCGAGTAACAAATCGGTATATTTTTGGGGATGGATGTTATCTCAGACGGTACTATAATAGAATCGTATGTGATAGCAACAAGAGTCATCATTGATAGCTTTATATTAAAACCGTCTGTAATATCTCTGTATATCACTGACGGTTGATAGATGGAACCGTCTGTGATGATATCGCTAACGGTTCTAATGTATAATCGTCAGTGATGGTCATCATCACAGATGGTTTTGAAGAACCATGTGTGATAAAGTGTTTAATATAGAACTTTTTTGTGGTAGTGATATGAGATCCGAGATCTGATGCATACCGTGTACATTATGCATATATTTGTGCACATCAAGTGTACTTAAGTATTGCGTGCTCAGTGTCCCCATATCACTGGCTGGGCAGCACGTGGCCACATTCCTCCATTATGTTTGCTTCAATCGTAGTATGCAACTATATAGCAGCTTCTAACGAATGCACGTTGCATACATTCGCCGGATATAATAATACCCCTACTAATGTGGCAAAACTTCGCGTCTCCTCGTGCGTTTGAGCCAAGCCAGCCGTGCGGCTCGACTCGGCCGGCCGGTTGGCTCGGCTCAAAAATATATTTTCGTATTTAGATCCTTTCAAAAATCCGTAATTACGTATAGATCTTTCTCACGGTTTTTACGAAGAAGACCTTCTGGTTTAGAAAAATCGTGGATCTTTCGTGACACACGGCCGGCCGGCTCGGCTCGTTTTTTTCTTTTCACGTGTAGGTTCCTCAAAAATGCGTAATTATGTGTAGATCCTTCCTGCGGTTTTTTACAAAGAGAACCTTCTGGTTCAAAAAAATCGCGAATCTTTCGTGAAAGGACCCTAAATAAATACCGAAAAAAATGTAGTGATGTTTGGATCATTCCAGCTATTTTCCACAAAAAGGACCTTTCGATTTAGCACAATCACTGATGCGTTTGTATTCTATCAACCGTTGCGCGCGTTTCCTCGATGATTTAAAAAAAACACCGAAGAAAAAAAACAAAATTATTTTCGCGAAAAAGAAAACACATGCGGCGTGTCACGCCGTGAAAACTATCCTAGTATCTACAAACAACCGGCAATTTTCAATGTACCTTCTCTGTTTTATATGTCTAGAAAATTCCACAATAATTCTTAAATAAAAAATAAAATTTTTAAAAATTCTCTCATTAATCGAGAGAACAAGAAACGATTTACACCTTTTTATTTTAGTAGGATCAAATTATAACAGTGCACATTAATTATATATAAATATTACAACGGTTACAATTGTATAACCGATACAACTATATTTTTCAAAAGTATTTGAGTTATATATATAACAAACACAAAATTTTGCAATATATAGCCATGTTGCACGCGAATTCCACTAGTTTATGTAATACTCCCTCCATTATTATTGACTTTTCATAAATCCTAGAATTTGTGCCATCAAATATTCTAATTAAAGTTATTAACAATATTTTTCACTGTCTAGATGTATTTAACACTATCTAGAATGTATATATAAAATGTATATAATTATATGTGTTATTAACAATATTTTTATAATATTGTAGTATTATTAGTATATCTTAATGTAAAGATATAAAACTCCGATACCGTAAAACATAGAAAATGTCAAATAAAAAATAGAGAAAGTACAAAACAAGACAAAACAGTCGCTTTATCGATCTCGACAAATTAAGCAATTAGAACTTCAAAGTTTGGTACTACCACTATTAATAACGCTTAACAAAGTGAATTATGCTAGCTTATGGACCATGACCGTCCAAAGGATCAATCAATGGGAGTACACACGTATATTATCGCAATGTATTCTACGTACTACTATTAGATCAGGGGCGGACCCAACAGTGTGGTAAGTTAGGTTACTGCCCTACCTACAATTTATAAGATCTATTATACCTAATTGTATATATACTGCATAGCTCAATAAATTTGGTTTATAGGTAGGATGTAGCCTAACAAATTTATACCTAAATATATATACTTTAAATTTACTCTACCTATAATTTCTTCTTAGATCCGTTACTGTACTGGGCTAATTAAGACTCATAAAAGCCGTCTTAGTTAACGTACGCACATAGCAAGATCTCCTATTCTGCCACGTCGACCCACGCGCGACCATGTGCATGCATGCATGCATGAGCGATGGTGATTAATGCATGCGCTGGCTGTACTTATATGTACTGATATATGACCTTGTCCATCTATCAGCGTATTTTTTTAAATAATCTTATCTATCAATATAAAATGTATTTTATATTTTAATATAAATTTAGTGTGATGTTCTATTTATACCTCTAATAAATTCTCAGCTTTACTTTATACTCCATCTGTCCCTGAATAGATAACGTTTTAGAATTTTACACTTCAATCAAGGCACGTGTAGAGATGATCAAATTACCCTCATTCATTAGCTCACTTATTGCTCTTGGATGGTACGTGTTACTCTGTTCTATAGTATTAATATTGAGAATAATGAATTGTAGGGGTATGTAAAGAAAAAACAGTTCAATGTTATCTCGAATGTGTAGAATGACATATATTTGGGAATAAAATTTGAAAACCAGAATGACATGTATTCAAGAACGATATGAGTATTCTTTACTATACATGTATTGGATATAGTGCTTAGAGATAATGATTAAGGATAGTCTAGTTATTTTTAACATCTTCTTAATCTATATGATAAGAATAAATATGCCCTTTAAATTTATTAGATAAAGAGAGTATGTCCAATACTGTGGATATATGCTAGCAAACCCTACGTCCATTTTGAAAAAGATGTCGTTTAAGACATTTTGACAGGCATAGTATATGATGCACGCACATTTGACAACCATTAATTAGACTGGAAGTAATATATTCTTCTCGTAACCACTCAAGTTACCCCCTCCATTCGCGAATACTCCCTCGATCACATATAGTAGTCATTTTAGACATCGATACGGTCTTTAAAACTCAACTTTGACTATTAATTTTTAATATAATATATTTAAAAAATCTAATAAAATTATAATATTATGAAAGTACATTTCGAGATGAATCTACGCATATAATTTTCAAGCATTTAATCTAAATATTTCAAAAGATATTGATAGTTAAAGTTTTAAAAGTTTTACTATACGCGTCCCAAACCGACAATTTTTGTGAACCGGAGAGAGTACATATCATTCTAGCTTTCAAATTTTGTTTCTAAATACATGTCATTCTACACTTTCAAGACAACTTTTAACTATTTTTTCTTTTGCATACTCCTATAATTCATTATTCCCAATATTATTTATTACTGTAGAATAGAGTAACACACCATTCAAAATCAATAAGTGATCTAATAAATGAGGGTAATTTAGTCATCTCTATACGCGTCTTGATTGAAGTGTAAAATCCTAAAATATCATGTATTTAGAGTGGAGGCAGCCGTGATCAAAATTTAAGAAGTGTTTACATTGTGCATTTTTTAAAGGAACCACTACTGCACATGCCCACATTATAGACGATTCCACTACTACAAAACCTCAAATATGTCATGGTCTATCTGTGTCGGTTTTTTTGGAACCAACACAGATAATGTTTTTGTGTTGGTTCTAAAACTTAAAATGGCGGGAAGACTATTTGTGCCGATTTTTCATTGAAAACGACACAAATAATGCATTATTCGGTTTCAATTAAAAACTAACACAAATGTATGTGTCGGTTCTAAATTGAAACCGACACAAATAGTCTAATTTTTTGTATCGGTTCTAGCAAAAAATTGACACAAATAGTAGTCATATTATTTGTATCGGTCTAGCCAAAAACTGATATAAATAATATTATCTGTGTCGATTCTAACCAAAACTGATACAAATAATATTATCTGTGTCGGTTCTAGCCAAAAACCGACACAAATAGCCTTCGCCTCCGCACCGTTAGTAAAAACATCATAACTTTTGACTCGTAACTCTGATCGAGGCGTTCTTTGGCTCGTTAGAAAGCTAACAAGAAGCTCCATCCAAAAATTGCTAAAGTCCAAAAATCAACAAGTCTTTCAATGATTATTTGTGCGAGTGTGAGTACAGCGACAGAATTCCAAAAAATAGAAAATTTTAAATATTGCTAATTACCTCTCCTGCCTTCTAATTTGAAAGAATTGAAATTAAATAATATTACATTTAAAATAATTGAAACTAATATTTCATTCGCAATAATAAAAAAGAATGACCGAAACGGATTCAAAACTTCAGAGGCCGTTTTGAGGCCCTAAACGTCGTTTTTTGGAATTTCATCGCCACGCACGCACTTACAGAAACATCAACTCCGACTATATGATTTTCACACACTTATGGAAATCAGGTGTTACTTTTCGTTATCTTTCCAACGAGTAAAAGAACACCTCGATCGGAGTTACGAGTCAAAAGTTATGACCATTTTAACAAACGTGCTCAGATTTCGTATTTGCAAACTAGAATCAATGCCCAAAGGAATATAATTGGAGGGAAAAATATCCTGTGCAATCACCCCTCCCGGTGAAACCACCGTGCAACTGAACTAAAAAAAGTTTCAAAAAATTCTGAAAAAAATCATGGATGTACATCTCAACTTACCCCACCTACATATAAAATTTCATGATCAAATTCATCTTATACTAGCAGTTACAAAAAAGACAAATTTCGCATGAACAGTGATTTTACTGTTCATCACTATTCATTTTGCTGCTTGTTTTTTTGTAACCGCTAGTATAGGATGAATTTGATCATGAAATTTTATATGTAGGTGGGGTAAGTTGAGATATACATCCATGATTTTTTTCAGAATTTTTTGAAACTTTTTTTAGTTCAGTTGCACGGTGGTTTCACGGAGGGGGGGGGTTGCACCGGATATGTTGCCTAATTGGAGAGCTCATCATGTGATGATTCCGGAAAGTACAAGAACACCAAAATCGAAGCTACGAGTCAAAAGTTATGGTGTTTTTACAAGTTTCATTAATAGTAATGGCACATATATTGCAAGCATCATTAATAGTCAAAAGTATGGAAAATAAATTTGAAAGTTTAAATTTGGCTAATTCCCTCTAATATTATCTGTGTTAGTTCTAGCCAAAAACTGACACATTAGTGTCGGTTTGAAAACCAACACTAATAAACCTCAATTATTAGTTTCACTATATCTGTGTCGATTTGAAAACCGACACAGATGTGTGTTCTGAACTGACACATTGGTTTTTAAGGTAATGTTCATAAACCACATCACAGACGGTTTTGTGAACCGTTTGTATCGAAGTGTCAATGATGACAAAGAGTCATCACAGACGGTTTTCCAACCGTCTGTGAGAAAACTCATAACAGATTGGAACCGTCTGTGATGTAGTATCATCTCAGACAGTTTCACTTTGGAACCGTCTGTGATGATGGGCTCATCCCAAATGGTTCTAGAGAAGAACCGTCTGTAAAGAGGCCCACATCACAGACAGAACCGTCTGGGATGATCCCCTTATCATAGACAGTTCCACTTTAGAACCATCTGTGATGAGTGGCTCTTCAAAGACAGTTCTTCTTTAGAACTGTTTGTGATGATGATTTTCTTTTTTTTACTAAATTTTAATTTATTGGCTAGCCTTAGAAAATGCTAGCCTTACCCTCTGAAATAAAAGACAACAAACAGCATCACCAGCATATTATTATGACATACATTTAAAAAATAAACTCTAATCACATGTTACACAACATATAGTGCATCCATTTCATAAATCAACTCAAACCGCACATTACAACATTTGTACAGCGCATCCATTTCAGAAATCAACTCACATATATACTAACCAATTGGATTCAAAAATACAAATAACAAATTCACAGCACAAGGCTCACAAATTAATCTGAATGCATGGTAAGTAACAAATTCACAACTCATCAATTGAACCCTGAGTAGCATCTGTCCTTTGGATTTAAGACCTCACTGAAAGCATCTAGGCCCCCCAAAAAGATCTCAGGGTTTTGGTAATTAATGACAACTATGCTTAAGAGACTAACATGTGTGTTGAGTATGTTGAAATAGGTTAGTCTCAAGGATTGGTGATCATGGAAGCATGAAGATTGGGAAAAAGAAGATCAAAGTATAAACCAAGTGAAGGTAAGAACTCTAAGGACATTTTTCTAGTCATTTTACCGATCTCGGTGTTTGGAGAAAAGATCGGATTGCTAGAAATAGGGTCATACTATTAAGAGGGGTTTGATGTTATCTTGGTGTCGTTTTAGTGTCTAAAGGTTCAAATTGATCAATTGCACTCATACACAAGAATATAGGAATCCACCAAAATATGCTTTGAAAAATCTGAAAAGAAAGCCTATGAAACCAGGCAGGACGGTGCTACCGCCCATGGTAGCCCGGTGCTACCGGGGTGGCGATAGCACCGACCCTTAGGTCGGTGTAAAAAAACCAGAGAGTCTCCTTTTTGGGAACCAGGCAGGGCGGTGCTACCGCCCATGGTAGCCAAGTGCTACCGGGGTGGCGGTAGCACCGGCCCTCCGTCCGGTGTAAAAATTCCAGAGGCACACTTGTTTTTGGTTCAGGCAGGGCGGTACTACCGCCCATGGTAGCCCGGTGCTACCGGGGTGGCGGTAGCACCGACCCTCCACCCGGTGTAATAATTCCAGAGCGTGTCCTCTTCGGTCAAAAAAGAAAAATAGAAGCCCGGTGCTACCAGTCCTAGTTGGGAGGTAGCACCGGACCTCCTGCACAATGGCTACTGTCAGAGTATTAATTGCTCTGACGCACCCTCGGGGTTGAGCCCCGGGGCTACCGGCCCTACATGGGCGGTAGCACCGAAAATCCTGATTTGGTCGGGATTTCGTGTTTCAACGGTTAGTTTTGGTGGATGGGGTTATAAATACCCCTCCACCTGCCATCTACAGCACTCTTGGGCACTATTAAACACACTTGAGCTCTTGCAAAAGTTTCTTCCTCTTCCTAATGCATTCAATTCACATTAAGTGCAAGTGAAGAGAGAAAATTGAGTGTTGTATTTAGAGTGAGCCATTAGACACTCAATTCGACTTCGAGCAAGCGTCAAACTTGTTACTCTTAGAGGTTGCCGCCTCCTAGACGACTTGGAGGCGAGTGGATTCGGAGATCTTCACAAAGAAGTTTGTGTAAAGGCCCGATTGTTGTGAAGGCAAGGAGCTCGCCTACCCAGAGCGGGGAAGAGTTACCACGAGTGATTGAGGAAGGCTCAAGCAAGTGGAGCCAGCTTGAAGAAGTTCAAGCCACCTCAACGTGGAGTAGGGGAGACCGGCAAATCTCCGAGACCACGGGATAAAAATTTGCGTGTTCTTCAAATGTGGTTTGCATTGTTCATTCTCTTGTGTTGATTCTAGCTAATTGATTATCTTGGTGCAATATTAGTTTAGCTATTGAAGTACTTGAGTTTAGAAAAACAAAATTGTTTGGTACTCACTAGAATAGCTATATATGTTAAACGTGTTAAAATTTTCATTTGTGCTTAGAAACCATTAGACTTAATTTTAGTGGTTAAAATTTAAAAACCTCCTATTCACCCCCCCTCTAGTCGGTATCCTTGATCCTACACTCACGCATCAAGAAGGCACAAAGTTGTCCTCGAATACTTAGCAGGTAAGCCTGTTCTAACACAGATTCAGCGCATTGCCAAGCCTGTCGATGAGAAGAATAAAGTATTACGTGTATATAAATTGATAAGTAGAGACAATTATTGCAAGATTGACAGACCTATATAACAATGATCTTCTGTAAACCAACGAGGAGTGTCATGTTGTGGCAAACATAGAATCCACATAGGTCAGTGCCATTTGGCTGCTGGTGGCACTGCCAAAACATAATAGGTTAATTAGTTCCGAATGTATTATTATGGAGTATGAATGATTATTGCGTACTATCGGATACCGAAAAGTTATAAGTATGCTTTAGAGTCGTTGGGCCCTTCTTGTGTAGCCCTCCCCTAAATATGTAGACACCGAACGATGTGTCAAGTAAATCTTTGATAGGCTTCAAGTCGTGGGTGCTGCCCTTTTTGGAATCAAGGTAAATTACCCGGTTTTGTCTTGGTATAATTACGAGTAGAACAGGTATGTCGTCATGGTCACTGAACCTAACTTTGAGCTGCGATATATAATATAAATCAATAAGCATAGCATCTGGATGAAGCACTTACCCCGGTTATGGGAGTAAAAGTATGAATTTTTTGTCCGAATGAGCCAACATTACTTTTTCCACGTACTCATGGATTACTCGTTTATTTTCGTCCATGGTTTGCTTAGACACCATGTGTGGGGCAACGAAACCCACCAGTTCTTCCCTTGCTATTGCTTCCATGATCTTGTATCTACATATGCAAAATAAAGGATCATATATATATGACATTTTTTTGTGCGGTAGGAATGTAGACGGTGATTGCACACACTTATATTGTCCAGCATCTTATGAGTGAGGCGTCTAACGCTTTGAGGT
Source organism: Guadua angustifolia (assembly GCA_036346375.1). Taxonomy (NCBI): domain Eukaryota; kingdom Viridiplantae; phylum Streptophyta; class Magnoliopsida; order Poales; family Poaceae; genus Guadua; species Guadua angustifolia. Next base: position 68,916 of record JAYEVE010001317.1, read on the forward strand.
TGTACAAATACAACAAGTCGGAGAAGCCGACCATGAAGAGCCATCTAAAAACTGGTGTAAAAAATGCTCCTCTTTGAAGCTCATCGAGATACTCGATGTCCACTGTACCACTGGCTTGTTGGGTTGTTCCACGTACCAATCTTGCAATCTAATGCAGGCTAATATAAGCGTCTCCTTGCGCTCATCCAGTACGAACGACTGCCCCAGCTCGAATTGCCACACCAATGGGGCAAACGGAAAGTCATGGGCTGACGTGGTCTTTTTCGATTTGCCCTTGTCTCTGCCTCCCCTTCTACCAAATGTCGTCTTCACAAGAGACGACTGGGCCGGAACTGCAGTAACGGTTTGTGCCTGATGGGACACAGTAGCTGATTTGGCGGGCTCCTTCGGTGCATCACATGACTCCGGTAGTGTTGGTAACTCCGACGCATCATGTGGCTCCGGTAGTGTTTGTAGCTTCGATGCTCTTGGGCGGGTGTCAAAAGAGATGTTCTTCTTAGGTCGCTGGATGAATGTGTTGATGGCATCCCCTACTATACAATCTCGTTGTTTGGGGGCATCTCCAGCGTGACAGCCTTGCAAAATTCGTGTACACCATCGTCATGGACCTTCACGTAGCCCGACTCTAAAGTACGACCATGCACAAATGTCCCTACACCGGATGTATACCGCGCCCCCAAGCAGCCTGCAGGGGAACATAGCCATTGGCAAGCCTCACTTGTAGATTGCACAGTGGCCACCTACATAAGGGTACATAAGTAATTAGCTAACATGTCCAATATGTCTATCTAAGGAGCATTGCAGACATGTTACAAGGTTAAAAGAATCAATATTGCTTACAAGACCAATTAATATTGTTCAACAAAGTATGATAATAAGAGCAAGATATAAATTTGTTTGTGGTGCTCTCAGAAATCGGACAAGTTTAAAGATTTTGAATCTTCGATCTTAATCACAAATGGCCTAAACAATCAATTAAGCAAATATGGCCTTGAACCCTTACCACCATATCATGTACATTAAAAGAATTGAAATCTTAGCCAAACTATGTAGCACGCAAGCACAGATGGAATGGTATTGTGTTTGAAGGGGTCATCCAACTAAATAAAAAGTTTAAATATTGCATAGGGTTATACTGGATCATGGAAGCCCATAGTTCTAAGACTACAGAAATAAAGTTTAATATATTTAGAACAAATAGAAGGTTATGCCCTCAATATGGAATGATGGAATAAAATAATAATGCAAAGATTACTCCTCCAATCTGATGACTAAAATGCAAGGCCAAAGGCTAATATATGCTTTCAACTTTCATTGAGAATCAATGTCTACATTCGAATTTTGAAGCCATTTAAATTCAAAGTTAAAAATTAGTGTTGATTATATTAAATATGAATCAATACTTATTAGTATGCAAGTCTATCGGTTCAAGGCTAAACTTGCAAAATTAACTGTTATGATCATTACTTCACCCATTATCATCATCGAGCAACGAGAAGGCAGCATGGTTAAGAGAAGGTAAGTTAAGAGAAGCAAAGTTAAAAATATCCATAATGGTGATTTTGCATAGAATGCATAGAAAATGTAATAAGCTCAAGAACACATAATATGAGATTAGAAACCATAAAGCACAAACAAGATGGCCTAAATAAACACAAAGATATGCTATATTGTGTAGTTCTCGTGTACGCTAACAACTAGAACAGTAGGAAAATAAAGGCATCAACTATCTCAAAAAGGTGGTCAGATGGTAATAGCATAAGAAGCAACTATAGACACAGGGACATTCTTATTGGTTCAACTGGTAATTGTGTGCATTTGTGAGAATCTTCTAAATTATACATGTAGTAGGATGACTAAGGATGTTACGCAATCCAAAAAAACCAACTAATATATGTGCATATCTTGTACAGAAAAATGTGCATATGTTAGCACTCCAGTGGAATTCGACTAACTAATATATGTTGCTATATTTTGAAACCATTGAAATGTGAGCATCGCACGAACTGCGGCAAAAGTCTAAACCCTACATTACATATATGTGACATATTTTGATTCATCGCCATTCACTTGAAATGTGAGCTAGGGTTTTAGGGACAATGACTCACCGGAGGGGGAGGAGCCGTGGCCAAGGGGAGGCGACTGTTGAGGGGAGAATGTCTTGCCAAGGGAGTGCGTGCCTCAGGGGAGGGGCCGTAGTCGAGGTGGAGTGCACGCTGCTAAGGGGGAGGGGTCGTAGCCGAGGGAGAGTGTGCGCCGTCTGTGATATTGCCCTCATCATAGACGGTTTTATCAATAAACCGTCTGTGATGTTCTCCCCATCATCACAAATGGTTTGTGGCTAGAACTGTTTGTGATAAAACTGTCTGTGATGTTGGTTCAAAAGTTCGAATACCTTTCGTGTTCTAGGAGTGTGGTTCCGAGGAATTCTACTTTGAAGACCTTTCATCTTCTTGGCATTTTGTTTCCCCGAAGGTCGTAATTGCACATCCGCAACGATATAAATAAGGTAGTTGTCGGTGTACTTTACACCGAAGTACCCTCTCCGCCACAGAATAGTGGGCCCAAGAAGCGGTAAGCCCACGTGGCGGCACAGCAGCAGTGGGCAATCATGCTCGCTGCCGGGCGATGAAGCCCGTGGCGGCTGGCGGGCGGTGGCGATCATGCCTGGCGGGGCGGGAAGCCCGTGGCGGCTGGCGGCAGTGGCGATCATGCCGCCGCCTGGCGGGCAGCCCACGTGGCCGCCTGGCGGGCAAGTGGGCGATCATGCCACTCGCCGCAGGCGGTAAGCCTCGTGGCGGCTGGCGGGTAGGTGGGCGATCATGCCGCTGCGTCGGGCGGAAGCCCACGTGGTGGCCTGGCGGGTAGGTGGGCGATCATGCCCTGCTAGCTGGGCGGTAAGCCCACGTGGCGTCCTGGCGGGCAGGTGGGCGATCATGCTCTACCCGCCAGGCGTGAAGCCCGCGTGGGGGCCTGGCGGGCAGGTGGGCGATCATGCCTTGCTCGCCGGGCGTCAGCCACCGTGGCGGCCTGACGAGAGGGCGGGTGATCGAGCCCCGCTCGTCAGGCCACGATGGCAACCAAATGAATAAGGAGAAGGCTTCGCCTCGAAGTCTCCTTCCCCTGACATGCTGCGTTAGGGCCATTAATTGCGAAGAATTCGGCTATCGACACGATGACGGCCCATCCCTCTGACGCCTCTCACCACACCCGTCGTAGGAGTGTCATATCTAGGGCGGACCGGGCGAAGCCTCACAGCGGCTTAAATGGGTCTTGAAGGACAAGGCTACAGCGACGGGCGTAATAAATGAGTCATAGGTCAGTGAGATAAGGCTCGAATGATGGGTGTAATTAATGAGTCGTAGATCAGTATAGCGTCACCTTCTCACCTGCCTGGGCCAACCCGTCTATATAAGGGCGCCCCGGTGCATGAAGGAGAGAGGTCGAAGTTTTGGAAAAAAAGACTAGAAGAACTATTGTAATCGCCTCCATTTTCCCCAACAAAGGTCTAGCAGGACGTAGGGCTATTACCCGCGCTGGGGGCCTGAACCTGGGTACATCACCGTGTCCATCGATCTGTTGATCCCCGGGATTCATCGTGAGAGAGTCATTAGGGTTTCTGGCCACGAAGACGCCCTCTACCGAACCATACCTTCCATCGTGAGAGTAGTCAACCCTATTCTTTGACGGGGTCCTGTCCGGTGAAATACACCGACAGTAGCGCTGGCGCCCAACATACTCGCTTGATTGCATTCCACTGCCTCTAATGCAATGAGCAGCTCAAACTCCATCCCCTCCTCTGTTGGCTCCGCCGCCCCATGTGGAACTCAACTACCGTCGCCTCCACCACCGCCACCACCTTCGCCTCCACCGCTGACTTACCCTCCGCCACCGTCACCGTCTTCGCCTCCACGGCCTCCGAAGCCCCTGCAGCAATGGCTGCGGCACCACGGCGCAATATCAATGAATCTGCTGGCCGTGGCTTATACACTACACTGACAGTCTCCTCTGTTGGCTAGTACGTCATCTGCCTTAGGCACCGCTCCCTCCGCCTCAAGTGTCGTCGGAAAGAAGCATCCGCCAACAGTAATCTCTAACAACGACGATAGCTTTGACTCGTTGGTGGGCTATCATAATGGCTGGGAGCTGGACGATGATCCAGACAGAGCAAGTTTGAGCCCGACGACCGCAGTGACGATGACTCCGGCGACGATGAGGACCAGACTAGCTAGGCTTTGCATTAAGAACTTTTGTAGGGAATTTTTTGTATATTGTGATGCATGCAAGAAGCTAGTTCTTATATGAAATGCATGTTTTGTTTAATTGTTCCAAAGGATTCACTAACAGCTAGGGCTCACCAGAATTGATCATCACAGACGATTTGTGGATAAAATCGTTTGTGTTATCGACCTCATCACAGACGGTTTTAGCCACAAATAGTCTGTGATGACAGTCATCACAGAATGTTTGTGGTTAAAACCAGGCCCGTCTAAGGCCCAGCGCAAGTGGACCGATCGCACAGGGCCCCCAACATATGCTACACTTAGTGCATTACTATGGCCTTGGTCTGCTAGTGCTAAGGTTTCCCAGCTGGCCAGCTCTAACGCAAGAGTTCAAGACGCATCGTATTCTGCCGGCCGAATTGCCGATTCCACGACTCCTCGTATTCTGCCGAGACATGATCGCCATTCCCAGCGCCAAGCCGCCGAACTAGCTGCTTCTAGTTCTACCCTGCCGGCTGGCCACCGCTCGCCAGGCAGCAGCACCGCATCCACGGCAAGTCGGGCAGTCGGCAATACATGTGAGCTAGTTGCCTAGTTCTTCCATATCAATTATCAAGCCATGCGCATTGCTGACTTGCCGCAAATAGCCAAACACGACACATATGCATGCATGTGTGCACTGAGGACTGCTATGGAAATAGAGGAAAGGTGCTATTGTTGAGGTAGAATCCGAACTCTACTTGTCTGTTGCATCCAATTTCCTTTTGCTAATCCCGAATTGGAGTCATCTACTGCATCCTTTTCCTTTGCTAATTCCAAATTAGGATCCAATTAACATCTCCTTCAACTAAACTAATCAAACAATTGCTCGAATGTTTTAAGTCGGCCTACTATTTGGCTTGGAAATTAATTAAGATTGTTTGTTCTACATGAGACGAAGTGCTGCGACGAACTAATGTTAATTGGTTGACCAGTGCAGTGAGGAGCTATGCATCAGACGGCCAGCAAGGTACGTGGTTGCAGCCTGGCTCCATGAGTTCATGACTCCATGTCTTCATCCATGATTTTGTTTCATTCAATTATTCTATATTTTATTTACACAATGCTAAGCCTAAATTATCTTATGTGGTGTGTAGTTCTGTAGTAGTTCAATTATTCAAATTAGCGATCAATCTTAGGGTGAATATTTCTTGCCTTGCCCCTTGGAATATAATTTGGATGTTTGTGCGTCGGTTCTACTAACCCGCTTCATCGCATCAAGGTTCGATCACGAGCAAATTGTCCCATTTATATTGGTTCCATGAATTGTTTTTTAATTAGTTTTGTTGTGTTTGTGATTCATGAAACAGGGAGATCAATTTATTCATCATGTCTTCTAGAGTTAGAAAATATGATTCCGGTTATGAAAAGCGCAAGAAGAAAAAAAGACTTGAACAGTTCGCGCAGACTCAGAAAGGTGCTCTTGATAGATTTGTTGTTAAAGAACATCAAACTAATACAGAAGATCAAACTCTTCAGATAGGCAGAGATGAAAATCTTGGTGATAACACAAACAGTCCTAACAATGCTGAGGCCCACACTTCAGAGATTGATGAAGATAGGGACAATGTCAATGGTGTTGCTGCTACCCTTGATGGATCAGCTGGTATTGAAAATGACAATGATTTGAGGGTTCCTTTTCAGTCTGATATATTTGATCCAAGATATTGGGATGGACTTGATAGAAAAATGATTGATATTTTGGTTCAAAAGGGTCCTAAAAGAGACTTGTCAATTCAGAAAGGCCCTAAAGATAGATTATCTAGAAGGTTTTCTGTAGCATTATTCACTAGAGTTTTATCAAATAGAGAAATGTGTGATAGAGAATGGCTGGTATAGTCTAAAGAGCTTGATAGAGTATTTTGTTTTTGTTGCAAATTACTACGAAAGGGGCATTTAAAAAGTCAGCTAGCAAATGAGGGTTTCAATGATTGGTCTCATGTTAGCATTAGACTTAAAGACCATGAAACTAGTGCAGATCATATTACAAATATGGCCACTTGGTATGATATGCGTCTCAGGTTTGATAACAATCAAACTATTGATAAAATTGCTCAGAAAGAACTTGAGAAAGAAAAGGACCATTGGAGGAAGGTTTTGTTCAGAATCATTTTGATTGTAAAATTCCTTGCAAAACATAACTTAGCATTTCGTGGCACTAATAGCAAGTTGTACCAAGATAGCAATGGGAATTTCTTAGGCATGGTGGAAATGATGGCTGAATTTGATCCGGTTATCCAGGAGCATGTTCAACGCATAACAAATGATGAAGCTCATTTTCATTACCTTGGTCCTGGCATCCAGAATGAGTTAATAAATTTGCTTGCTACTGCTGTCAGGTATGAGATATTTAGAAAAATAAAGAAATCAAAGTATTTCTCAGTTATACTTGATTGTACCCCTGATATAAGCCACCAAGAGCAAATGTCTTTGATTATAAGATATATTGATACTTCTTCAGATTCTATTTGCATCGAGGAATCATTCTTAGGTTTTCTGGATATAAATGATACAACAGGGCAAGGATTGTTTGATGTTTTGCAAAATGAATTGAAGAATCTTGACCTTGATATAGACAATGTGAGAGGACAAGGATATGATAATGGATCAAATATAAAAGGGAAAAATCAAGGAGTACAAAAGAAACTTTTGGATATCAATCCTAGGGCCTTTTATTCTGCTTGTGGTTGTCATAGTCTTAATTTAACACTATGTGATATGTCCAAGAGCGTGGTAAAGCAAAAGATTTTTTGAGTCATCAACGTATCTATACAATTTTTGCTAAGTCTACTAAGAGATGGCAAATTTTGAAAGATAACTTATCGGGTGACTCTCAAGCCCCTTTCAACTACTCGTTGGGAGAGTCGTGTTGATAGTGTTAAGGCTATAAGATTCGGATGCAGAAATAAGAGAAGCTTTACTTGAAGTATCGAATCGATAATGATCCAACAATAAGCAAGTGAAGCTAAATCCTTGGCGACCAATGAGTTTGGTGACTTTGAATTTATAGTGTTAATAATTATCGGTATGAAGTACTATCTGCTATCAATTTGGTCAAGAAAGCGATTTACAAGCAAAGGATATGCTTATTGATATTGCAATTGAGAAAGTCAGGGTTAATTTCCTTCTTCAGTAAATATAGAGAAACTGGTTTTCCAAATACATTAGAATCTGCAAAAGGAATCGCACGTGAGATGGATATTGAGCCATCATTTCGTACCATGCGTAAAATCAAAAGGAAAAGGCAATTTGATGAGACTCCTGCTGATGCATCTATTGCTTCACAGTCTGCTGAGGACTCAATTAGAGTCAATTATTTTTACCCATTGTTGATCAAGCTATTGCTTCACTGACTAGGAGGTTTGAACAATACCAGGGGTACGAGAAAACTTTTGGTTTTTTGTTTACTTCGCATAAATTGTGTTATTTAGATGACAAGAGTTTGTTGTCTTCTTTTACTCACCTTGAGGCAGCACTTAAGAGTGGTGATATTGATGGCAAAGAATTACATGTGGAGTTAAAGTTCCTGCAAGATTTTATCCCTAAGGAAGACATGGGCCCTCTTGATATTCTGAAGTTTCTGAAACGGATGGGTTGTTTTCCTAATGCCCTTATTGCATATAGAATTTTGTTGACTATTCCTGTGACAGTTGCATCTACAAAACGAAGCTTTCCAAAATTGAAGTTGGTAAAGTCCTACATGCGCAGTACTATGACACAAGAAAGACTCAATGGATTGGCAACAATTGCACTTGAAAATGATATTCTGGAGAAGATTAAATATGAAGATATAATTGAAGATTTCATTTCGAAGAACACTAGGCGCATGATGCTTTTTACTAGAAGTTAAAAAGATATCAGTAAGAAAGATTCACCCTTTACTCTTTTAAAATTAATGCCTATTGTAGTTCTAAATATTGGGAAAAAACATATATTTATATAATGAAATTACATTTTGGTTATTTGTATTTATCTAGTATAGGCTCCATTTTATGTTTCGCACCAGGGCCTCAAAAACTTAGGTATGGCCCTGGTTAAAACCGTCTATATTGTTGTCCTCATTATAGGCGGTTTTAGCCACAAACCATCTGTGATGTTATCTGCGTCATCGCAGATGGTTTTTGGCTAAAACCGTCTGTGATGATGGTGACATTACAGATGATTTTAGCCACAAACCATCTGCGATATGCCCGAGCCTCTTTCCAAACGATTTTCATAAAAAAACAGTCAGTGATGACGTGTCTAATATAACCCCTTTTGTAGTAGTGATGCCTATCTTGAAACAGAGGTAAGGGCATGTACAATAAGGACATCTCAGCTTACTCTTAGTATGTTCATGTCATTTGTCCTATATAGAAGAGTGAGAAAAGAGGAGAGAGAAGAGATTTGGCTCTTGTTTAGTAGTAAGCGTTGCATGGGTGTATAGGTAGATTAGTTATGTATAAGAGAGAAGAGATAGTTAATGCATGACATCTAGAGCCAACATTTAGAGATAGCTATTGTACAAGTTGGCTTTAGTGCTTACTTTAGATGTGAGATAGAGTAAGTAGCTGGCTTTGTTATTGTACTTGGCCTACTTAAGATAATACACGTTGCATGTTTTGTTTGATTCGAGCTGTCCAATCAAAAATTGATGTGCTATATAGGATAGGATGATACTTGGATATATAAGAAATTATCGGCGGTACATCTTCTAACATCCTAAATATGATAAACTAGTTATTTCTCTTCGCAACACTCAACACTACTTAATTTTTCTTTGATTTGGTGCATGCACTCCTATAAAAAGACTTATATTAGATGTCCGATTACAGATAGTTTTGAAAACCCATTTATATTATTGAATATCACATATGGTTTTTGCAAAAAAAACTGTCAGTCATATGAATAGGAGTCATCACTGATGATTTTTAAATAGAACCGTCTGTGATATTATATTATCACATACGGTATTTTAATAGAACCATTTGTGATAACACTCACTACGTGTGTATATATATATATATATATTGTTCTAGGTTTTATACTCACCGCACACCTCAGCCAAACAAAATTAAAAACCTTTTGCCTCCTTCCTCGCCCATTCGGCCGCACCACTCAACGTCCTCCCCCACGGCGACCTCTCCGTCGGTGTCCTCCCCATTGGCCATTTGCCTCCTTCCTCGTCCATTCAGCCACACCCCTCAACGTTCTCCCCCGCAGTGACCTCCTTGAAGACGTCCTCCCCTCGGCATACTCCACAGCTGACCTCCCGTCAGCGACCTCCTCTGCGGCGATCTCCCCCTCAATAAGCAAGCACCACCAAACCCTCAGTGAGCAAGCACGCAACTCATATAACTATTTGTTGTTGAATGTGAAGATTATGTCGATATTGTTGTTATAATGCCTGCATATGAAATTTTGTGGCATGTTAACTCGAGTGTGTGCTATGCATAGAATCATCCGTTGTTGGATGTGAATTGTGATCATGTGAAGGCTATGTCAACATGTATTGTTGTGTAAGCAATTTGTGGTTGCTTAGCTAACATTGTGCTGGCTACTCTTTTTTCTATACAACCCATGAGTATGCCACTTAAGAGGTGCAACTTTTTTGTATTACAAATCAGTACTTAAGTACAAGTTGTGTGAAGTAATCCTAAAGACAAGCAAAACTTAGATCATATACCACGTCTTATTGATATGATAGTTTCTGTTATATGGCGCATATCCCCTTGTTGTTAATTACGTTGATAAACATATGTCTGATAGATGAACGCTAGTTAAAACATCCATATATAGTAATATGCCTGATAAATGAATTGCTCATCTCTCATAGTATATGTTTGTTGCAGCTAGGTGTTCTCTTTATTCTTATATGTTCACTACTACAAAAGGGGTTATATTAGACAACTCATCACTGACTGTTTTTTATAAAAACTGTATGTAATAAGTCTCTAGCACATCACGGATGATTTTAGCCAAAAATAAATCGTGATATTCCCCTCATCACAAATGGTTTTAGCCAAAAACCATTTGTGATGACCATTTCTAGTAAATAAGAATAAAGAGCCTCGACCTCCTCAGCATTTTTAGGATTTCTCGAGCCATTTTTGAGGTGGCTGCGATTGAGAGGCTATCTGGTGGAAAGAGACCCTAGATTTAGAGGTGTAATTGTAGATCCTTGTGCTCTAGGTCATCCATCTATGGTTAGTCATTGGTTCAAATTTACATTATATTTAAGATCTAGCTTGGTAAAGAGAAAAATAAAGCTAATTTTTAGATCTAGTTTGGTGTAGACCTATTTATTCTTTGTGATATAAAATAGTAATTGGTTCTAATTGTATTATACTCAATATGTAGATAATTACTTAAAGGAAGGTGACCTAGGCTAATAATTGGTTGTAATAGCATTATATTCAAGGTATATATATCTAGCTTGGTAAAGAGAGAATTGAAGATGGTTTTGGTATAGTTTGGTGTAGATCCATTTCTTCTTTTTGATCTAAAGTAGTAATAGTTCTAATTGCATTATACTCAAGATGTAGCTAGCTATGTAAAGAGATAATTGAAGATGTTGAGTTTAAATGTAGCTTATATATGTTTATATATCCATTCATTCTTTTTGATGTTAGGATCTATATAAGTTAATGGGCAAGTTTAAATGTAACTTATATATAGCATATGTGTGCATGTACACTCCTAATGTACTTAATTCATTATTTAACACCTATTGTTACATATGTAGCGTAGATGGATCGAAACTGGATGTACACTGAAAACCGTACGAGCGTTGAGTACTTTAATAGCATCTCTGCTTTTAGAAGAGCTGCAGAAGAAGATATGTTGAACAAGGGATGGAATTTATGCCTTGTCCATGCATTGACTGCAAGAATCTAAGAATGTTTTGAAACCCATCGCAGATCGAAGCACACTTGATTCTACGGGTTTCAAAAGGGTTGTGGAACTGTAGGGAGAATTGAAAAGTCTCTGTTGCGAAAGCTATGCCACAGATGATAGTAGATATGAAAAAGCCCTAAGGTCTTCTTGTGTTGATATATCAAATAATATTGATTCTTAATGTATGATTGTTGATATTTATGATATCATAGCTTGTTAATGTATTGTCATATGACATTATCCTTAATACATGAATGGTAGTTTGCTTTGATTTTGATTGCTAGATATCCATACACTAGAAGAACACTTAGATATTATTCATAATATGATTTTGATGGTGCATAATTTAGGAAGTTAAGAGTTCAAGATCGTATTTGCTTGGTTAATTGTTTAGTTCAATTTTGATTACATGACCCTAGTGTGGTGGAGGTATGTGATATGTTTTTCCCTACCTTTCTAGGTAGAACTTCTATGATTAGCATCTGTTGTTCGAAATGTTCTTCTCTTTAGATATTTCTGCACCGACATTATAAGGCACATCCCGTTGTAGATTTTGCAATTGAATATCAAAACATTCTAGATGCATTGAGACAACAGCTTATTTGATGAGGATAGTCTTAAAATATGAATATTTGTAGCACTTTCATCACCTTTCTTATTCTATTGTTGATGGATTCTAAGACTAAATTCAATTCCATCTATAGCTTGTCCTGAAAGTTGTCTTACTTTGATTTATCGCTTACACTTCATCCTCATCCCCGAATGAGAATACTATAGACAACTTATTTTCACTCTGGTCTTGCATAGGAACACGACAACAAGATTTGGAGGTTCCTATCTCATGTGCTCAATCCCCTTTGTACATTTGCCCATGGACTACCTTGACCTGGCCGCTAGCAAGTGAGGGTGGTGACAAAGTCGAGGCACGATGGCGATGAGGTGAACTAGCCAACAGCCACCTCAATGTAGGGGTGAAAACGGACTAGATATTTTTCATTTGATTCGAAGTCAGATCCGGTCGAGATTGAATTCAGGATGAAATTTGATTATCTGGTCAGATCAAGGATATAATTCAGATACTTGAATCTGGATTTGGGTTTGGATTCGGAACAATTAATATCTAGTAAATACGAGACAGAATCTGGATATATGGATTTTCTATATTCGGATATCGCAAGACCCAGCCCATTCATTACATATTTCCCATGGCAACCCATTTATATTGACAATTAATTGGTTCTATTGATCCTCAAGTAGCATATTCTTTCTATATTGCCTATTGGGTTTGATTGATATATAACTTGCTACTATGGTCATGTACTCGTATAGTTTAATTTAACATATATTAATCTATATATGTGTGTATTATCCATATATCTTTATTCATTTTCGACCTGAATCCATCACATATTCCACTACTACAGAAAGGCCTATATTAGACGCTTCATCACAAACGGTTATTAAAAATTATCTATGTTAAAACTAATTACTAGACGATTTTGCTAGCACAACCATCAAAATTACAGGATATGCTAAGAACCATACGTGATAAGCTAATATCACAGATGGTTCATCTCACAAACCGTTTATGAAGTATCAAAGATGGTTTGTATAACGAACCGTCTGTGATATGACTATATGTCACAGACGGTTTTTACAAAAAAAAAAACAGTTTGTAATACTGTACAGACGGTTCATAGAACAAACCATCTGTGATATGACTACATATTACAGATGGTTTTTTAGCAAATCATCTGTGATAACACTTAATATATACACACACACGTTCTAGGGTTATATATATACACATGTTCTAGGGTTTTTGCCTGCCGCACTCATCACTCAAATGAAATCTTTCATCGCGCTATGCCTCCTTCCTAAGCCCATCGCCATCACCCATCCTCGACTCTGCCTCCTCCGAGCCCGTGCACCTCCTCCTCCCCTAAGCCTGTCGGTGCCTCCTTCTCGAGCCCATCATCACCTCCTCTCCAAGCCCTAAGGTCTCATTGTCTTGATCTATCAAATAATGTTGTTTCTCAATGTATACTCGTTGATATTTGTACGTGTTGATATTTGTGCTATTATATCTTCTCAATGTATTGTTATTTGAACATATCCTTTGTTTATGGATATGCACATGTTTGAGGTAAACTTCATAAGTTATAAACATTTCATTGGTGTGCCGAATTATCTTTAATATTTGCTCATCTTGAATCCACTTACTGGATAGTGTCTTTCTTGTTTGAACCAAAATGTTATCATAGAAATATTCTACTACACAAGTGATGTACAAACTCCTAGAGTGAGAACTTAAGCGCATGTAATCAATTGATTTTTTTTCTTTCATCTGATGCTTGTTATACGCTCGGATTGTTGACAAGAAAGCTATCAACTGAGAACAAGGAGCAGGCCACAACGAAGAACCTGCCACTTAACACAATAGTCACTACCATGAGGACTTTTTATTATTACAATCACTACCTTCTGTAGCATCTACTTTTTTGTTCAAAACAACAAACAAACCTCCAATTTTCATTTTGTACATAGTAGTTTATTATGACCAGTTCAACACACCACCAATTGCTAACAAAAATAAAAGATAGTGGCCAATTTAGACCAAATCAAGAATTAAAAAAAACTATGCGTTATTGGCAAATAATAGAAACAAGAGTGTAGTTTTAAGATTTTAGTTCCTTCATCAACATATACGAGCAGACCAATGCATATATGATGACTTAATAAACTCCATATTTCATGAAATAAAGAACCATCAAAACTATCATGTTCTTGCATAAGACTAGAGTGAAAATAGGCTACTTATGGTATTTTCATTCGGGGATGAGGATGAAGTGAAAGATAAATCAGAGCATCACAACTTTCAAGACGAACTGTGGATGGAATTGGATTTTGCTTTGTAATCTATCAACATTTGTTCTCATAACTACGAGGAGGTATTTATTTAACTTTCTACTATGCCTGTACATCACTCCACTGATATGATAATAGACTATCACATGAGGTTCTCTACTTAGAACCGTCTATAATAATAGGCTATTATAGACGGTTTGTATCAATAATGTTTGTGATAGGAGTTTTACAGACAGTTCAGAAACCAAATATGATGTGTTGTATTATCATAGATACATGCTTACAAATAGCTCAGAAAACCGTCTAAGACAACATTTTTGAACCATTTGCAATGACCTTTTATGTAGTAGTGTTCGTCATGTATCTGTATCCCGAATAATCTGAATTTGTATCCATATCCAGTTAGTCCATATCCGGTTGTAAATTCAGGAAAAGATATGGCTTAGGATACGGGAGAAGCAATATCCACCCATATCTAAGCCATTTTCACTCCTACCTCAGCAGAGGGCGAGAGAGATTAGGATGAAGGAAAAGAAAATGTGTAATAAGAGGTGAGAAAAAACAGTGATCATACGACCGGGAAGCGTGAGAGGTGAGATCCAAGGGTAGGCGTGGGCATCCACAAATTAGCATTTCCTATTTTCCATGTAAATAGATTTTGTTACCAGAAAATAGAACCTATCCCTCTGTCCACAGATATAAACTACTTAATTCATTCGTTTATTTATATTTTCTAAGCAGATAGCCGGATAACAAAAATAAAGTGACGTTTTTTTCCTTTTCAAAGTCAATAAGATACCATTTTAACCAATAAATTTTATTATCATATATTCAAAAAATATAAAATGTTTTTATGATAAATTCACTCGTGTCATTTTCAAATATTCTAGTCATTTATTCCAGATAATATCTTTGGTCAAGATTAATTTGTTTTCATTATTTATTCTAGAACATCCCTCTTGGCTGAGAAACAGGGAGCATGGTTTTATACCCCCTACATGCTAGCTAGACTTGATGCCTATAAATACAACCTCCGATTCTCTCCCAAACACCCAACCAAAAGTCCGAAACACGCTCCTAGCTAGGCAGCTAGCTACCGCGCCACACCTCTGCTTCTCTCCAAGCGCGCGAAGCCATGTCCACGTCCATGGCCGCGGCCGTGGCGTCGCTGCGCCCCCTCCCGCTCCCCTTGCTCGTGTTGCTCGTCGCCTCAGCGCTCGTCTTCGTTGCCGCCGTCCTCCGCCGCGTGCTACGGAGGCAGCGGCCGGTGTACCTGCTCAACTACAGCTGCCACCTCCCGGACGCGGAGCGGCAGTGCAACCTAGAGGTATGCGAGTACTTCGGCCTCCGCTCCCGGCGCTACTCCGACGAGACCGCCGACTTCATGCGGCTCATCTACCGCAAGTCCGGCCTCGGGCAGGAGACCTTCGCGCCGCCGTTCATCTTCTCCGGTGCCTTCGAGAAGACGCTGGCCTTCGCCGTGCAGGAGGCCGAGGAGGGCCTCTTCGCCGCTGTGTCCCACCTACTCGCGAAGTCCGACGTCTCCCCGCGCGACGTGAGCGTCCTCGTCGTCGCCTGCTCCATGTACTCGCCGGCGCCGTCGCTGGCGTCCATGATCGTGCGCCGGTTCAAGATGGCCCCCGGGATCAAGTCGTACAGCCTCGCCGGGATGGGGTGCAGCGCGGGCACGGTGGGCATCGACATGGCGGCGCGCGCGCTGCGCTGGCAGCGGCGGCCGGGATACGCCCTGGTGGTGGTGACGGAGAACACGAGCCTCAACTGGTACTTCGGGGAGAATAAGCACATGCTGGTGACCAACTGCATCTTCCGGGTCGGCAGCGCAGCGGCGCTAGTCACCGACGTGCCGGCGCGCCGAGCCGACGCCAAGTACGAGTTGGTGCGCACGCTGCGCACGCACCACGGCGCCGACGACGCCGCCTACAACGCTGCAGTGCAGACGGAGGACGAGGAGGGCAACGTCGGCGTCGCGCTCACCAAGGACCTCGTACGCGTCGCCGGCGCCGGGCTCCGGCAGCACATTGCCACGCTCGCGCCGTACGTGCTCCCCGTCTCCGAGCTGCTCAGGTAATACTACCTAATACGTATGTACTTCTCCAGTTGTAAATAGTTATAGTTTTAATATTTTTTTTATAAAGGAAGCAACTTTATTAATACCCAGAACAGTATATCAAGAAGATACAAAGTCTTGGCACACTTTCGGTTTCTGCAAAGAGCACACAGCCAAAAAGAAAGAGGAAAAAGGGAAAGAAAGTAAAGAAAAGAAAAATAAAGACCGACATAAACTAGAGGCCCGCAGTCCGAAGACAAGATCGCCACCCAAAAAACAGATCCAAGCTAGTGACCCGCAATCCGAAGACTAGACCGTCACCTATGGGCCGGGGAGAAAAAGAACTTGGCCGCTTGCACCAATAGTTGCGAACCCATCACGACCCACGCCCGTAAATCCACCCGTTGGAGAATGGCCCAACTGGAGAGCCAATAAGCCGCCAAGTAATATCTTTTAATAGTTTTAATATAGATGTTGTTAAATTTCTGAAACTTTAACAAGTAATATCTTTTTAAATTAGATATATAAAAATTATATGGATAGATTTATCTCGAAAAGTATTTTCTTAATATTATAATTTTATTAAAATTTATAAATATATTATAATAAAAATTAGTAGTCAAATTTGTATTTTAGACACCGTGCCATGTACAAAACGACAATTACCGGAGACCCAAGGAGTATATATGCATGTCCGTACGTGAGGTAATTAAAGATTTGAGCCGTCGCGATATATCGAGATGTTCATGTTCTGCCCGGTCATTTACTGTTACTGCACCATCCAGATTTCAGACTCCAGTAAAATTACTACTCTGAACCCTACAACAAGATGATAACTTTTCACCTAATTAAAGACAGTAATGCTCTTTCATTCGTAGTAATAGTTTGTACCCATGTAACCCCTTTGCTCTGATGCACGTACTTTTTAGAAGAAACCAACTTGTTTAGTATGATCTCTGGCTTAGATAGTTAGAAGGTGTACAAATATACACCACTACAGAACACTACATCACTGCCGGTTCTAAACTGCATCACTGTCGGGTATTGGAACCGGCAGTGCGTAATCGGCAGTAATAGTCTGTATCACAGTGATAGTGAAAATCAAAAAATCACTCGACAAAATCAAAAAATAAATTTATTTGCACCTGGAACAACCTGTATTTACTACTACACACGGTCGCAAGTCACAACCTCTGACCTGCAACTTCGCGTAAACACCCCTTACCATCTCACCTAACACACACTTCTCAACTTCTATAAGATATATATTCCTTTTATCCCTTCGTATCTAAAAGTTTCAACGATTATTTGGACATTTAATGACTTCAAATAAAAAAGTTGTCAACTACAAAGTTGTAGATCTCATCGAGAGCTACAATTTTCATATAAATTTTGTCTCCATCCGACTCCGTATGCAAAAGTTATGGCCCTTTCAAAAAAATATTATCGTTGTCGGATCGATTCCGAACCGGCAGTGATACTATTTAAAAAATCATAACTTTTACATATGAGTCGGATGGAGACAAAATTTATATAAAATTGTAGCTCTCGATGAGCTCTAACTTTGTAGTTGACAACTTTTATTTTTCATTAGATGTCCAAATAATCGTTGACAGTTGTCAACGATTATTTGGACATCTAAATGACTTCAAATAAAAAGTTGTCAACCACAAAGTTATAGATTTCATGGAGAGCTACAATTTTCATATAAAATTTTGTCTCCATCCGACTCCGTATGCAAAAGTTATGATTTTTTTTCAAAAAATGTTATCACTGTCGGTTCGATTCCGAACCGGCAATGGTATTATTGTCACCGTCAGTTCTTGTTGAGAACCGGCAGTGATAGTCTCACCGACGGTTCGGATTCCAAACAGACACGGATAATATTTTAAAAAAATTATAACTTTTATATACGAAGTCGGATGGAGACAAAATTTATATGAAACTTGTAACTTTCGTTGAGATCTACAACCTTGTAGTTTACAACTTTTTTATTTGAAGTCATTTAGACATCCAAATAATCGTTGACAACTTTTATCCCTTCATATCCGAAAGTTTCGACGATTATTTGGACATCTAAATGACTTCAAATAAAAAAGTTGTCAACTACAAAGTTGTAGATCTCATCGTAAGCTACAATTTTCATATAAATTTTGTCTCCATCCAACTCCATATGCAAAAGTTATGATTTTTTCAAAAAATGTTATCACTATCGGTTCAATTTCGAACCGGCAGTGATACTTCCTCCATTATCACTACCAGTTCTTGTTGAGAACTGGCAGTGATAATAACTTATCACTACCAGTTCTTCTTAAAAACCGACAATAATAGTATTATTACCGATTTAGCTTATGAACCAACAGTAAAAATATTATCATTGCCGGGTCTAGCCGAACCAACAATGATAGACCGGTAAGAAAGATGTTTTTTTGTAGTAGTGATAAATTCATGAAAGGCTCAAGAGCTGTTTAGTTTTGTTTGATTGAGCAGATTAAATTATGGGGTATATTTAGGAAATCTATTATGTTTTTAAAATTGAAGACTATTTTAGTTTGAGCATCAAACTAACATTAAAAATCCTAAAAAAAACGAGGAGAGATGGTCTATAGAGTATTATATCGATCGTCCTTTACGATTATGCTTGAAATAAAAAATGAGCAGGGATAAAGATGAAGAGAAGATTCCTCTTGTACTTCGTTTTCCCAACACGAACTGGATTTGAACTTGAATTTTTAAATTGATGTTTGGTAAATAAAGAACCACCTTCCAAATTCTAAGGGATTTTTTCTAATGTTGCTTTGGTGATCAAATTAAAGTGGTTTTCAAGTTTTAAAAGGACAATGATTTTCACTATCAGATTAGATTGCTGTCGTGTTAAATGGTACTCCCTCCAATCATAAATAGTTATCATTTTGGATATAGGTGTAGTCAAATTTTAAAAATTTTGGCTGTTAATATCTTTTAAAATATTTAAATTAGATATACGAAAATTACGTGTGGATTTGTCTTGAAAAGTATTTTCATAATATTATATTTTTATTATGTTTTGTAAATATATTATAATAGAAATTAGTGTTTAAAACTATATTTCGAAGACAATGTCGATGTCCAAAACGACAACTATTTGTGACCTGATGGAGTACAAACATTGCAATCATTTTTCTATGTAAATATGAGCTTGACTTTTGGTTTCCGTATATGTGGGCATAACTTCATGCTTAACTTCGTCCTACTAAGTGCGTTAGATTTTCTATACTATTTAACACGCTCCACAGGTATCTTCTGACCAAAATTATGAAAATTTAATGAAACATAAATATATAAATAAAGACCCGAAATAAAGAGATGTACTGACATCAATAGCTCTATGGAGTTGAAGACCAGACACTAGGCTACACTACCACCTGAACATGGCTAGCTTGAAGTACCTCTCAATGCATATGCATGATGACTTCAGAAGGATTCACCTGCCTCATTTTCTAAATATAAGTGTATAATTAAACATTTTGAACTTTGTTTACCAGTAATCACCTAAAAGAACTCCTTCTGAAGGATAAACTTCCTCTACAGAAATCAATTATCCATGATAACGCTCTCGGTGCGGTTTGAATTCACAATACCTCAAAATTTTCATAGATTGAATTCATAAAAATTGTAACTGTGGATATGATATGAAAAGCAACTTCACAATACTTATTTTTATTTTTTCATAAGAAAACATCAGAAAATACTTTCTGGCAATATAATGTCTTTTTTTCTTTTTCTTTTTAAAATACTTCTAAGGAGTATTTGTAATCTTCTCGCGCATGCATCTCAAATTCAATGACGCGGTCTCGCCGGATGCATGAACGACGATGAACTGCACGCAGGTACGTGTACCGCGTGGCGCGGGCGTACGGCGCCGGGAACCCGAAGGCGGCGGCGGCGGCGGTGCCGGACTTCCAGCGCGCGTTCGAGCACATGTGCATCCACTCGGGCGGGAAGGCGGTGATCGACACGGTGGCGAAGCTGATGGGGTTCGGCCCCTCCGTGGTGGAGCCGGCGCGCGCCACGCTGCACCGGTTCGGCAACACTTCGAGCAGCCTCGTCTTCTACGAGCTAGCCTACTTCGAGGCCAAGCGCCGCGTCCGCGCCGGCGACCGCCTCTGGATGCTCGCCTTCGGCACGGGGTTCAAGGCCTGCAGCGCCGTCTGGCGCGCCCTCCGCGACGCCGCGCCCGACGCCGACAACCCCTGGAACGGGTGCATCCACCGCTACCCCGTGCCGCCGCCCGCCGTAGTGCACAAGCAGCAGTGAGCTGGCTAGACCGTTCATGGCGATCGATCGTTCGATCGAGGAATAAATTAAGAAGCCGCGTCGATGCATGCTGCCCGCATGCATGTCGTAGCTAGCGTTGTGGTCCGAGGGATAATTAAATTGTGGTGATGGCATCTATGATGTCCATGTATTGTTTCAGATATTATATGTTTGACAGTACGATGGAAAATATATATTTACCGTTTGAAACGCAGAAATTTTACTGAATTTTTATAAGAATTGAAAAAAAATCGTGTTTGAAACAAGATTTGTATTTTTTTAAATGAAAAGGCAGGAACTCTGCCTTATATGAAAAGAAGAGAGTCCCACGTAGAGTCACAGGTAGCAAGATCTGCATTTTGACTTAAGAAGAGAGTCCCACGTAGAGTCATAGGTAACAAGATCTGCATTTTGACTTTCTTATAATTTAATTGGTTTTTATAAGAATTGAAAAAAATTGTCACGTTCTAAACAAGATCTATATCTTTTTTGTTGAAATGAAAGGACAGAAGCTCTCCCTTACATGAAAGTAAAAGAATCCCACATAGAGTCACAGTAAACAAAATCTGTATTTTGGCTTTCTTATTAATTTCAAAGGTCCTAGCTACCTTCAGACAGACTTGCTGACTCTATCAGAGAGTAAATTAAAACACGAACGGCACCGTAGAGGATATGAATCACCTCAAATAACAGTAAGTACTTTTTTAATTACTTTTTATGACGAACGATGATTACTTTTTTATGGACCAACTATATTACAAAATTTTTCATGTCGTGCAGCAGATTTTTCTCATCGACCTAGAGAGGAGAGATTGGAAAAACGTGAGTAGATAGATTATATTCGCAGTAAAAATTTGTGTACTATAGCCATCTACATACATATGCATGGTAGATTCGCAGTTCTATTCGATTCTATTCCGGCGGGGTTGTGGCTACTGTATTGTATCAGCTCCCATGTCGGGGAATCTCTTATTCTCAAAACGTCGCCATCTGAAGTAGCGTCGTGCATTTATTTATATAGCTGACCTTGGGAGATCCATAGAAGCTTAGCCATGACCAAGGTGTCACCTTACCCGCGATACTTCAACCTCGTGGCTATTGCACTTCCCCGTGGGCCTATGGTCTCAAGATTCCCATCCTCTACCTTATGTTCAGACGATGCTAGCTACCAATAACAGTGTTAGGCTGGACATATGAGGAAGCTGAGGGCATGTTTGTTTTAGTTTTGGATTCTCTAAAAGCTGATTCTGGATTGTGATTGTAGAGAAACTGATTCTCTAAAAGCTGAAATTCAAAAGCATATGTGAAGTGGATTGTGGATTTTAGTGTATTGTGGATTCAAAAGCAGCGGATTGTGAATTGTGGATTCAAAAGCATATGTGAAGCTGGATTCTCTAAAAGCTGGAATTCTCTAAAACCTTAGGTCCTGTTTGTTTTAGCTTCTGATTCTGGATTCTGGCCCCAAAAGCAGAATCAGAAACAAACAGCCTGATTATAGAATCCGATTCTCACAATCCAGCCCACTCATATACACTAGAATCCACAATCCATTTCATATGTGCTTCTGGATTCCAGCTTTTGGAGAATCAGCTTAGCTTCTCTACAACTACAATCCAGAATCAGCTTTTAGAGAATCCAAAGCTGAAACAAACAGACCCTAAGTGGGCTAGATTGTGAGAATCAGATTCTAGAATTAGGCTGTTTGTTTTTTATTCTGCTTTTGGAGACAGAATCCAGAATCAAAAGTTAAAACAAACAAACCCTGAATTGTTTTACATGAAATTCTTGCATTTCAAACGGGGTCTTAGCATGTCAGAGCCCGACAAGAGTGCCTTGAGAACCAGCAGAGCCAGTAGGGCTGAGCCTAAACCCACCGAGGGCTTGTTTGGATGCACGGCGATTAAACGGAATAACCCTCTTTAGTTGGACAAAAATATTGACATAATATTCCCTCCCATCCGTCGAAGAATGTTTGATGAACACGGTCGCTCGATGCTCTGCAGTTACCGAAGAATGTACTTCAAATTTGAATCAGCACTCAACGACCAAGCTTACCAAATTAATAATATACAGGGTACTTACCATAACCGCCGTAATGCGATACGGCAATGCAAGGATCCCAACGATATAATGTGCCTCTGTCTCCTTCGCAGTACACGGCTCATTTCATTTGCTCCCCATTTTAGCCGTGATCATGTGGATGCAATTGATGATGACGATGATGATGTTATAGTCGTATAGTAGACAACAGAGCATGGCTGCATGGCAATGGCATTCATATTCCGGCCTGTCCAGCTGCTGCTTGTGGTCTCTTCAGTACTTCAACATTATTACAGTCCGATGCAATGCTGCCAATCTGCCTTGAATGAGGCCTAGCTGCTGAAGTAGGTCTGGTTGTGATCGTCCAATGTGAGAGCTCTCTTTTTGACACATGCTCGGGCTTGCTGGATGTAGTAGCTGGAGCAGTGTCATGCACAATCAATGAGCATGTCATGCTTTTTTTTTCTTCTTGGATATGAATGTGCATGGTAGGGCCTTGTTAGTTCGGACAGTACGCCTTTTCACATGGCTCCATTTTGCAGCACTTGAGGACTAACTCTAGGACGACGTCCAACCAATCGAAGAGTGGAACATCTGGAGAAGCTACGGTCACACCGTTGTTTGGTTCTTGACATGGGCGATATACCCTGTCAGATAGCTACATTTTGAGGAACTTGAGAACTACGACGCCTAGGACACATTAGGAACGTCCCAACTCCCAACTGTGGCAATTTGCGACGAACCGCCAACCAATCAGGCCTTTACATGATGTTGGTGTGAGAATGACAGTCTTCTTTGGGCTTGTTTTGGATGAGAGCGATTCGGTAAGTATGGTTTAAAAAAAGACTTCGGCCCTGTATGGATGAGTGGTAATTTTTTGAAAGGTTTTGGGATTTAGTTCAAATTTGAACTAGATCCTAAAACATTCCAATGAAATACCCCTAATTGAAATTGCCCATTAAGTCCCTTAAAACACATTCAACAGGGTCTCGATTTGTTATCTACCGCTTAACACCGGTACCTACTCCTGAACTGGCACACCCTGGCGATGCATGTGGATGGGTGAATTAAACAGCCAAAATAATGCCTTTCAAAAACTGCCATAAAAAACACCACTGGTTACTGGATAATTCCCCTAGGTGTCCTGCATGCCTGCCCTGGGGTACCTGGAGCACATCAATCAGAAGAGATCTACACCGTCCAACGTATATTAGTCGAAGTTTGACGCCAGGCTGAGAAAGGATTACTAAACGTCACATAGCAGCAGACACATCACATGAAGAGAGGCAACAACACTGTCAATTCTTTTTAATGCTTTGCTACCTGCAGAGCTGCACTTTACCCACATGCCAAGCGTAAAATGTGTAGATACATCAAGTACAGCAGTTTTAGTAGCCACATGAATACATGCATGTTACAGTATCTTGACAAAGCAACAGGTGGTAAGATGCTACAACAGAAGGGATCATAAGGGGGGAACAATACCGTTAATTCCTTTTAGTGTTCTTCCACCTTACACTTCACCACATACCAACAGTGATATACACAGATAAATCAGGTACAAGTTTACTCTGAACATAAATACATGAAGGTTACAGTATCTTGACAAAGCACCAGGTGGTGGTAAGCGGTAGTAACAACAAAAGACATGCTTAGCATATGAGGCTAGGGATGGTGTTAAATTGAATAGTCCTACTTGAGCGGTGACAACAGGCATGTGACAGCCAATTTCTTTCACTGGATGTGTTGTTCTTCCAGCTCCATGGAGCAGACTGTTCAGTAGGAGTCATGAGCTGGGCTGTCTGAATGCATGTCCATGGATGACTCGTTTGAAGCTGTGGGATTCGGCTCGCGGTTTATGCCATTCGCGAAGTACCCTGTATCTCCACCCTGCTCCAGATGGTATGGTTGCAGGCTCTGGCGGATGGGGCTGGATAATGCGTTTGAAAAAACAACCGAGGTCTTGGACTGCGTTAACCCTGGGTTTCCTAGTGCAAATAAGCTCGGCGATGGTTGCTGGTTGCTTGTGTTGGGCATATGTACTGTAGCTTGAGTGCTTTGGCTTGCGTATTGTGATCTTGGTGAGGCCGATGCATTGTCACCTCCATACTGAATCTCATGCTAGACAGAAATACAAATCATAAACGTAAGTTATCAGTCTTTGACGAGATTGGTGGAAAAAAGAGAAGAAATGATAAGCTATATGTTAGGAGGCTATGTTAGGTATAAATCAGCCAACAAAACAAGCAGTGCATAGGATCAGAGTTAAGTCTGAAAGGATGGTAAGCTCATCTTATTTATCACACATCATTGTCTATTAGGCAGCAACAGAGCAATACTTGGCACGGCATTCAGGAGCAAACATGCACATAAAAAATGGCAATTATACAAGTTCCAGAGGTCCATGTTTTAAATCTAAACAGACCGATTTTAAAATTGAACATAAATACAGAAAGAGGACTGCTGGAAACCTGGATGTGGGAGGCTATATCAGCAATTGTCAGTCTCAAGCCATTTTCGTGCTGCCTCAAGATCCATTCATAGAGCTTTTCCTGCATCAGTCAAACAGAGGATGCAAAGTGTAAGTGAAATGGGCAAAAAGAAGAACGAAATAAATTGCCTGGAGGGCGGCAGCCCAAGATTGAACATTCAAATAGAAGTGGAAAGTGCCATTCTACAACAGAAACTATATGCTTTAGCTGCTTGGTAGCATGTACAATTCCTAGTGGATTTCTACGTAAGTGGATATCCAATACTGATGGGAGCACTACCAAGAGGTGCATTAGCAGGCTATAATCATCACACTTTTCCTCTTATTTTTTTCAATGCTTCTGTAACTAGTATTCTGAAAACTTTTTTTGGGGGGGTGGGGAGTGGGGGTAGAATTTGCACTTCCTGAAAGGCTGAAACACACAAAAAAACCATACTCAAGTTGCAGCACCGAACGGCAGTCAACACATTTATCAACAAACCCTGTCTAATAGTTCGTTTTAAGCTATGCTGCGATACCATACACCATCACCATATTTGAACTTCGGAACACTGGCAAGAAAATTTTGCTTTAATGCCATATTTGCTGTAACAATATTTAGCTGGTTCTGACAGCAAGAATTGTCTTGTCTGCATAAAAATAAATGAGATGAATACAACCTATAGATGAAGATCGATAAATCATATTAACAAATAAAGAACCAGATGATCAGTCAATTTGGGGGAGAACAGAACAGTTTGGCATGAACATTTCTTTAGCCGCATGCCTGCATGGAACAAATTGGACCTTTTTTCAGAAACAGGGAAAGCTCCCAGCTTCCGAATTGGGTATTCAAACAATGAAACAGAACATTTTGCAAAGAACTGAATGCATGCTGCCACAGCCAGCAATGACCACCTGCCATCAAAGTACAAAAATCAAGTAATAATTTTTCTTTACAGAAGTCCTCGTATAATTAATAGTACCATTTGCTAAGCAGGTACCTCTTTGTTCTTAATTGGCATAGCAATGGGCTAAATGAAATCATACACCTCTATGTACTTCTGCACAAAAAAGGTAGAAGCGAATCTGGACATTTCATTTATTTATAGCATCTACGCCTCATCAAATGCATTGTCTAGTGTTTCATTTGAGTTGAACAGATCATGCTCAGGAAGGGACCTTAGTACAAATTGTAATAACCCAATTTTTGCCTCTTTGAAAATCTTTTTGAGTAGTTTAGCCCTCTAAAATTTTTCAACATTTTATTTGTTAATTAAAGCTTAATACGGGACTTTGTAAATGCAAAAATGATTTAATATGATTAATGCTTAAGTGAACATTGTCAAAATTATTTTATCTGAGTTCTTTGTGCTTGAAAGTATTTTCCAGACTTTTTTTGTGAATTTTTCAAGTGCATTTGCTATTTTATTTGAGCTCTTTTGTCTTTTCTATACTTGCTAAAAATACTAAATTAAATACGGGAAATATCCTTTGGGCCAAAAACTAGCCTAGCCAGCCCAGTCTTCTCTCCGGCCCGGTCTATTTTTCTCGCAAGCAAGCCTGTGCGCGCTAGCCTACCGCACAGTCCATTTTCGTGCTGCAGCCCATCTTCCCACATGTGTCGCTCAGTGTCGCTGACAGGTGGGTGCACTGTTCGTCGTCTTCACGGCGGGCTCTGAGTCTGTGTCGTGTACTCCGCCACCTCCGAGCCAAATCCCAATATACACGAACGCCGAGGCCGCTTTAAAAGGCGCATCAGCATCGCTAGGTCTTACTCGTCCAAAGCCCTAACCCTAGCCGTCAAGTCTCGCAGACGTTGAGCCAAATTTCGAGGTTTTTAGTGAGCACACCGCCATCAAGCTTCTCGTCGGATTCTGCCATCGTCGGTGAGTCTCTATCCCCTTGGTCTTCACCCTTAGGTTTGTCATCATGTGTTCAACTTGGTGTGCATCCTCACGTTGCCGGAGCGCCGTTAGAGGTCGTTGTCACCATAGAGGTTGTCGCCGCCGTCGCTTTTGCCATGACACCATTTGTCGTCGGTCATCAACTGCCACAACATCTGAGTCATCATGATCACCTTGTTGAGCTTGTGCTGAAGGTACCATCAAGTGGTCTAGTGATCATCGAGTTCTCCACCGTGTGCCGCCACCGTATCTTCGCCGGTGGTGAGTGGTGACCATTGGGTCCCGTGTCGGTGCGTATCGAGTCCGCAATGTCGACTACTCCATATTGAGCCCTTCCACAATCTGAGCCATGTGACATGCGTCGTCGCCTCTGTTCGCCAGAGTTGCACCACCGCTCAGTATCAACCTTAGGTCCCAGCTTTGCCTATGTGGAATATTCTTCTTTCTCTCTCAATTTCCAAGATTTATTTATCCGATAAATTTTCCGAGAGTCTGTTCTCCTTCATACGAACTCAAAAAAATTTATCTAAAATCAAGCCCTACACTTCAGTATATTTTATTTAATTTTTAGAGTTTTTTTCCTCTGGCTTGTATTTATTTTTCTTTTTGTCGATCATTTCACTTGGACGTTGAAGTGTCAGGAGCATTTGAAAGAAAAGAGTTGCTAAAATCAAGACCAAAAATTATTCAAAGGCAAGTTATGCTTTGATCAAGTTGAACCCAATTTTACAAAAGTTATTTTGTTTCAAATTATTGCGTGCTAGTTCAAATAATCAACTTTTTAATTATTTTGGGAATTAGTTATACAACCTATTTGGATTATACCTATCTTGTCAATTCCTATGCCATAATTATTTGTCACCCTAGGATGAATAATTAATAGTTGGTCACTAATATATATATATCACCAATTTGGTTTGGTTAGAGCGTGATTAGTGTGCTTAGCTATGCAAGGATATCAATACCATTTTGAAGTGCAAATTCAAATAAGACTAATTGTCTATGAACATATTTATGAAAATGGTGTCATGTGTTGTCACGATGATGATGATGTTGATGGCATGTGTTGCACGATAATCAACAGAGATGATAAATGATTTAGATTGAGGCAAAAGGCAAGAGGTTATGTGTCAGGTGGGTATGTGTGACATTGGATGGTGATTATGTGTGAATCAAGTGAAATGGTTGGTGTGAACAAGTAGACTGGAAGTCCTACCTCCATCAGTTAAGGACTTAACCTTATAAGCCATTGTTGAACTAGGCTAATAATATAACCACATGTCTGTAATGGGACAGATCTAACTCAACTGATTGCCTAGTCTTGACATGTCATACTGATACCTTAAGAGGTAGACTAAGCTATATGAGAGGTCAAAGAACATGTGTGTTGATGTACCTCCATGTGTTGAACAGTTAATGTTCCTAGTCCAACAGTGAGTTCCTCCTATTCTTCTATTTTGTGTGAGGATGGAACAGTGAGATCAGGCTTATCAGGAGGGTCAATGTTCGGATAGAGTTTCCGAAAGGTTTTGCTATGATCTTCTTAGTCATATGCCTAAAGAAGCGTGTAATAGCCGACATTAAAAGATTAATCATATCTTTTGGATAAAGTATATAAACTCTGTAGAGTGTAAAACATATTCGAATAACCGTGTCCCCGATTATGCACAATGCTCGGGAATTTCACAAGATTTTATAAAATAAAACTTGGGAAGGAGACTGTGTACCAAGAAAAGTAAATGGAGTATGCTGTGTGCCAGATCAATTCAGTATATCTTGAGAGGTATCTAAGAATCTTATTATTATTGTTATTTATTTTACCTTTTTTAAACTATTATTGTATTCAATTGCAAATGTTGCTTTATGCAAAAGAAGCTATGTCAGCCATTATTTGGAACAAGCCTTGCATATAGTTATAATAGACCTGTATTTTGTACACAACTTGTTGAGTACTCTATGTTCTCTCTTGCAATAATAATCAATTAATCGGGGAAGAAGAGTCACACCAGCTCTGGAGGAGTAAAGTGAGGAAGCCGATTATTAGGATTCGAGCCTGCCGATTGCCTATGGCAGGTCAATAGGTTTTCCTACTGAAGTTTCCGTTATGCTGCAGTTTATCTTATTTAGTAAATAAGCCCTGCAAGGCATATTAAATGTAAACTCAACCATATGGTTATCACACTATCTACTTATTTATCAAAATTTAGTCGTTTATTCTTATTTTGCTGTGTATAGAGTTGATATTTCATCTACGTTGTCACTATGTACACTAGTGTTATCCTGAACTAGTGCAATATACATAGAGGATCTGGATTTGCATATTCGGGTCCCGACACAACTGGACTTAGCTATGGTGTCCTATTGTGCTATGAAAACTAAGACTAAAAAGAACCTGAGCATACAACAATACCCGAGAACCTGAGTATACAACAATACCAGAACCTAAGCATACAACAATACCTATCATGAATAACATCCCAGGTTCTGACCAAAACCACAACTCAAGATACTGCACATGCCTTCCAGACTAGATGAAGCATCCCAGACCTACTGGTGATCTTTCCATATAACAGTGCACAAATTGAAGTAAAGTTGGAAAGGATGCATCCTTAGTAGTACTGCTGCAGAAGTAATCTGTCCCATGAGCAAAATCTCCTCTCTTCTGCCTTCCACATCCTCCATCGCCATGAAGAGATGGTAAATTCCAATCAAAATTGTTCGCATACATTAATACAAGGGTGCTTAAGATAATACTATCAATTGTTCGCCCGTTACATATGAAAATCAAATATGATACTATCAATTGTTCTCGAAATATAATATTCAGTCAGTGAGGTCAACAGGACACACTATGAACAGAGAAGACATTCAGAAAAAGTTGCTATTTCCCACAAATTAGAATCGCGTACAACATCGTAGCTGTGAAATTCAAACAGAAATCGCGTCAGAACATCAAAATTTCGCCCAAAACCAGAACAATTCGACCACAAAGCCAATGAAAGGGACACCTGCTTTGCCAACCAACGACCCAAAGTACCAGAAAAAGTCCAGCAGAAAAATCTGAACACGCCACAAGATACAACGCGCTAGCACCAATAGTCCCCGCCATGCCAGTCCAAAACGCCCAAAATCCAAATAATTCCACCACAAAAATGCCAAAAAAGAGGGCAAATTCACCGCAAAATCCAATCTCTTCACCTCCCAAACAATAAAAACAGCAGTAGCAGCGAACGAATCAACCAACCAATCGATCGATGACCACACGAGCAGCAAGGCCGGGGAAGGGGGGTCCGTACGTACCATGGCGTGGCGCTCGCCGGCCTGGAAGGAGAGCCTCTGGCCGCCCATGGCGAGCGTGTAGAGCTGCGAGAGCGAGTTCGCGGCGCCGCGGAACGACCCGTACAGCGCCCGGTCCGTCTCCTCCAGGCGCGCCGCCTCCGCCTTCCGCTTCTTCCCCGCCATCTCCCTCCCCTCGCCCCCAATCGAGCCTCCCCGCCCCCCGATTCGACAGGCTCGCCGCGCCGCCGCGCAATCCGGCAGATTCGAGGCGCGAACCCTAGGAGAGCGAGATGCGCGCGAGCTCTTGGCACCGAGACGGGAGGAGGAGAGGAGAAGGGCGTCGACACCAAGCGGCGGCTTTTACGTCTGTAGGCTTTCGTTTCGCTTCCCATAATTTTATTTATTGCTGCGGTGGGCGCGTGGCTGTTGCTCTGCCGCCGGCGCGTGGGCCCCGGGCCCGCCTGGCGGTGAGGCGAGAGGGGGAAAGGAGCACGTTGAGTGCGGGTGGGGCCTTGGCGCACGTGGGGTTTACCTTGACGTGCGGACGAGAGGGGGACTGACTAGGGATAGCAGTTTATCTATAGGATTGAATATCCGCGAGTATTTGATTCAATAAAGTTGGATATAAGTAGTGTTTTAGATCAATAGTTTTTTGGATTTAGGTACTCGATAAGCACACAGGATAGATGTGGGTATCTATTTGTAACCATATGTATTCGATAGGTATCCGATAGGTATTCTATAACATGTGGACCTTACTTTTTATAAGATATATATTAGAAAATTAAAACCGTAACTATCTAAATGAGAGGTTAAGACACACATAAGACTTTAAAAGGTAATACTATATTCAGAAACTTGTTGAGCATATATCATACTCTGAATTTATCTTGCACATATCATACTCTGAATTTGTTGCTCATATGTTATGCTCTTTCTTTTAGATGATGCTCTATTATATGTTGGCATATCTGTTATCACCATAGTCATAAGTGTTGATTGTACGCTATGTAACTGAGTTAAATGCAAGTTAATTGAGTTTTCTATCTTATCTTAGTCATTGAATGAGCTTACATATCAATGTCCCACATTTTACTCAAATGCTTATCATCTTGTTCATCGAAGCCAAATACAATATCTATGAAAACACATTTGTTTCTATAAAAATATTATGGAATAGTGTAATATTTACCATCAAATATCTTACATGTACTCATTTGAATTTGTAGTATCATTGGTCACTTATAGGCCATCATGATGTGCTGATTAAATGAAATAAACTAGAGTATCATTGGTCACCTATAGCACATGTAACTCTCTGTTTTTAGTATAGCCTGCTACCCATGGGTACCCATTAGGTATCGGGTACCCACCGGGTTTGGATATGAGTACAGAATCTGTACCCGATAAGTCTAATGAGTTTGGGTGGGCAGCATGGTTTCGAATTTCGGGTTTTGGTGAACGGTAGTTGTACCCGAAGATATCCACCCGATTGCCACCCCTAGGACTGACGAGAGTGGGCCAGTGGAATGTGACGCCATGTCCCATCTGGCAGTGGTTTCTCTACAGAAAACCTCGTCTTGCCTACTTCTTTTCTTCTACATAAAGGAGGGTATTTCTAAACCGAAACTAAATTATTCAAACAAATTATCGATTATTTTGATTTCTTTTGTTTTCGATTCAGTTTTTAATTCGATTTTTTGTGTTCGGTTCGGTTTTTTGATTTCAGACACTGAAATAACCGAATAGCCTATGCACAATACCACTTTTATATAATCTAAAGCAACAAAACAATTCTCATATTCTAACATCAGTAGGCATCTGTGGTATATTCATATGTTCTATTCTGCTTATACTGTAGTGTCATATGAATATTGTGTGGGTTTATCTCTAATATGTGTTGCGACATAGTAAAGACCAAATCTAATATACCTAGTGTTTATTCATATTTCGGTAAACCGAAAAACCAAATTAACTGAACCGAAATATTTCGATTAATTTGGTTCGGTTTTTCATTTTGATCCAAAAAATTCGGTAACCAGTTTTCAAAAACCAAATTATTTTAACCGAAAATATGTATGTATGTATGTATGTATGTATGTGTGTGTGTGTATATGTGTGTGTGTGTGTATATAATGCTATTCTACACTGTGTGTAGAATAGGCTATACTACTCCCTAGCCATTTAACTCAGAACGATTAAGCTAATCCACGCAACGAAATAGTCCATGGCAACCAACCAGTAAATGAATAATAAATGCTACTTCTATTTTGTACATGAATATTTCTTTATTTGATTTAGCCATAACTTTCAAATGGCATTGATTTTTTTATTTCAAATTTTACACGGTTGTAGAATTTCACCTTCCTTATGTATGGTAATTTTTTGAGAATTTTTCAAAACCTGTACATATATTTTTTATGGACTTTACATGATAAAAGTGGTTTACTGCCAAATGAAAATCAAATTATTGATATATGTAAGATTTTACTGTTGAACATACAAATAATATTTTACTGACAGTTCTCATTTGATTTTATCATCTATTATAGTAACATTTACTTTTGTCCGCATAGCATTTTACTACAGGGCCGACAAATGAAACTAAATTCATGCTGCTGAGCCCTCCGGCATGATAGTAATTTGTACTGGATAGTCTAGTCCAGCAACAAGGCCTAGTTAGACTGAAAAATATGTTCCTGTTAGTCAGAGATCATGGATGTCGATCTATCAGATTCAAATCTCTCTTATACACTGTTTCGGACTTTCAGGCTCACACACCAAGTGGACAAATTCGATCTTCAGTTAAGCTTGTCCAAACAGTTAACATGTTAAGTTCCATTTTTTTTCTCCAGGAACAATGCAGCTTAATTATAAATTACTACTACATTTGTGTGCATGGGTAGAAATATCGAGGTTAAATTGGAGTAATGATCGATCTGACATTGTCGCATCCTGGAACGAGCTTCTGCAGGGTCACGAACCTCTCATTTATCTTGGATCTTCTGCTCTGCATATACATATATGCACAAATACCACACAGAAAAATGCATTTGATCGATACATAGAAGGCATGAGGTATCCTCTAAGTGTTACTACCTTTCTTTGTTAGGCTGTGTGTTTCTGAATATTGTGAATGAGATTTTACTGCTAAATAAACATTAATTTACTGAATATTTCGTAAGATTTAGTAAATACAATATAGTATGCTAGTAATATTGTGTGAACGCTATAGTAAAATGAGAAATAGTAGTTAACATATGTCAGTAAAATATTGTAAACATAAGACTATTAGATTTTACTATCTATAGTAATAGTTTTTATTATCAATTCATATGGAGTTTAGTGGCGAGACTTATATCATTATGTGGATGTCGTTGTCAGCAAGCTAATGGTGAAAACTGATTGTAAATCTAAACTGCCAATAAAAAGATATGGATAAATAAAAGCAACAATATTCATGTACAAACTACATGACATATTTTCTATTCAATTGGGCTTCTGTATATAGGTTGATCAGATTTATTAGTCGTCTGATGCGGGTTGCAGCACGCGTGTAGAATAGTGTCACCGTGTGTGTGTGTGTGTGTGTATTTGCTTGGCATCTTGTTTGCACCAAGATTTGGCATGTCTTGGCACCGGATTTTGGCGAAAAGTCGAGATGACGTGGCAGATAGTGTGATCGGCTAAAGGCCACATCGGCCAATTAAGGAAAGTGACAATGGCCAACGTTAGCATATTCTAGAAGGACGATTTACCAAGCTAGTCCTGATTCAACATGCTAGCTTTGAATTCGAGTCAGTTATGTCAACCAGATGGGAACATCGGCCAGAGTTCCAGAAGATCCTAAAGCCTACAACTGTTGTATTCGGATACGAAGGAAGGAGTTCGGATTAAGCACGTAGTTTATAGATAGAAAGTTTAAAATAGGCAATCGAGACTGTAAAATAGAGTTCTAGTCCGATTCCAATAAGCCGAAGTCTTGACTATAAATATAAGGGCATATGTATCGTTCAATGTATCCGCAATCATAGTTTATCTTCGTAATTTGCCTCATCTCGACGAGTTGCGCATCGCCGGCTCGAGTTGGTTAGGTTACACCCGCGTGACATCGGCCAAGGTAGGTGTTTCATCTGTCTTCGTCGGCTTCATGTAGTTATCGAAATACTATCTTGTGCGAATAAGATGCGGATCGCCGATTTCGTACAGGGTTAGGTTTCACCATCGACCATTAGCCAGTAGCTTGTACCCTGGTGGTGGTTCGACCTCTGCTTCATCGGCTTGTTGGTCGATGTATCTGCTATAGCTTGGTATTTGCCAATTTCCTTAAAGACAATCGGCTAACCGCCGTTGGCTAGTTCCTAATCTCTTGCTAAGTGCTTTCAGGTTTAGCAAATTCGATCTAGTCCTTCCTGTTTACAAGGTCAAAATAGGTGGCACGCCTTGAATCCTATGATTTCGATCCTACGGACGCTCAGAGGTTTAAGATCACGCGTGTTCCGTGCGCCACGTCCCTAGCGTGGATTTGGCGTCAACACACATATGTAGTTGCTTGGTTTTTCAGAAAGTGTATCCCTGTAGCCCAATAAATAGTGGTATTGCTTATTTCTAAATGGAAAGGTAGTAAAAAATTTTGTTCAAACTATAATATGGACGATGAAAAATTATATCTATGACATCCCGGAGGTTTGGTGTAATATTTCCTCAAATTTCTTTTTTGTTGTGAAATATCTGTAACCATGTGACTCTACTTCCTCTTTGTTCTATCTTGCCCTTGTTTAATAATTCAATTCCTGTATTTATGGTCTTTGACATCTTGTTATTCTGTGGATTTATCATGATGAGTTTTCTACATTCTGCTGCAGGGATTAGAAGTAAGCAAGGGGGTGGTTGGTGGTACAACAGAAAGAACAGGTGAGATACACAAGCATTCTACACCCTGTAGCTCCTATGCAGGAGGCGAGCAAACCACGATGACTCATCAGGAATGCTAAACTGTGCATTATCATGCAATTCATCATCATTTTCTAATGGTACTTGTCAATCATTATTTGTATGTTCATCATTACTTTAGGCTGCGCAAGCGAGGAAAATGAAAATCAGAATCAGAAAGCCTCCACACCTTCTGCCTCCCATTCCACAATGTGAATCAAGCAGAGTCATTTCTATTGTGAATTGTTTCGCGAGTCGTCATCGTATTCTAATGCTACTTAATGGTCGTTTTGTGCAGAATCTTCATCGGATATGCAAATAGGTTAGCTTTATGTAGTAGTTTTACATGCATTTTGGTACTAACATATGGTCACTAATTGCTTCACCTTGTTGCACCAGGGTGCGGATATGATCTAAGTGAATTTGCAAGGTCCGATGGTTATCCCTTGCCAACTATGATACGTGGTGATTCATTAATTGCAGTCAATTATGCAGAGCACCCATGTATGCTGCCATTTTAATAGCTTTATTCTAGACTCGTGGGATTGAAACGTCTTCAAAGATTTGGCGTTGGATATAAGTGCATAGAAGTTGAATATGGAAAAGTGAAAAATTATTAGAGATGTCAACCTTCTTTTTGTCGAAAACTTTAACACTCAGGCTTGCGCGTGTTAGGTAGCGTTAATCGAGTAATATTGGGACATATTTTGAAAAATATTAGAGACTCATGACATAATATCAAAATGGCAATAATAATACATGTCGAGAGATCGGGATGGGAAATCAAATGGGAAAAAGTCTTCGTAGCACAAATATTTCTGTAGAAACATTTTTGGAAAAAACGGAGAAAGGACATATTTTAAAATATTAGAGACTAGGCATAAGCCGTAGCGTGAAGTTCCAGTAGGGGTTTTTTTTGACGTTTTATTTTTAAATAAAGCAGGGAAAAAGTAGAGATAGAGCCATAGAAATATCTTGTTCGACAAATTATTTGGAAAATATTGGAGACCGATTTGGAAAACCATGGGGAAAAAGTCTAGAGGAAAAGGGTGAAAAATTATTAGAGATGACAATCTTCTTTGTCGAGCTTAACACTCTACGCGTTCACGGAGTAATAATACATGTTTTAAAAATATCAAAGATCGACGTTGCAGTGGAGTAATAATACATGCTTTAAAAATATCGAGAGATCGAGATGGAAATCGAGGTGGGAAAAAAGTCTAGAGATAGAGCTGCACAAATATTTAGGCGGATTTAAACATTTTTCCGGGAAAAAGCAGAGAAAAGGACCGCGTGCGTTTTCAGAGGAGCAAGGACACAATATTACGGGTTTGGACCTATCATGAGTAATAATACATTCGAAAAATTAGAAAAGGGTTTGTTCGCGATTTGAATTTAACGAAGGAGAGGTTTTTTCCGTAGAAAAGCGGTTTACGAGACCAGAGACCGTAATTTTAGAAAAATCTTCTCTCACAAAAAATCGCGAAGAACCTATTCGGCTCAAATACTCCTGAGGCCGGCGATCTTCCAACTATAGTAGGGTGTTATACTCAGTAAGGACGTTGCTTCCAACATGTCTGTAAGTGTTGTCTCGCTTGCTTCATTCAATGTACTGTACATGCACATTATTATTCCATATCTTCATTTGATCGAATGTCGATGATCAAAATAATTACCTTCTGTGTAGAAGATGCAAGGTTTTTCACTTGCATAGCGTATTTATAGACTGCAATGCAAGATCCTCGAGAAGTTTGACTTCGGCAAGTTTGGTTAGGATTTCTATGAGATTATTTGGTGGTCTATTTATATATGTGATAAGCAATTGACTATGTTTTGAGCCTTTGGTGCTGAAGTTTGAGTTTGTTTTGAGCCTGCCTTGACTTTTAGCAATTTGGTTAGGGAGGTTATGGGTACTGTGATCAGGGGCGGAACCAAGGGGGGGCCGGCACGGGCCATGGCCCCCCCCTAATCAAAATAAGGTTTAGTATATATTAATTAGTAGTAGCTAGTATTAGCAAACAGCAAATAAAGATCTAATCCATTCTTAATAGGTAAAGATTCCATTTTCTCAATTTGATGTATGCAATGCTTAATTTCTCTTACTAACTTAACAAATGGACTATATAAAGCAGTAAAACTTCCCATTATTCAATGGTTGATAGGCATTACGATTGGTTATAACTCTTAGGTGTCAAGAGCAACCCTGAGCGAGTATTTTCGGTTATAAAACTTGTCAAGACCCGCATTCAAATAAAATAGGAGATGACTTTCTTGACATTGCATGATAGTTTACATTGAAAAAGAACTAGACAAAAATTAGTTGAGATAAATTTATTGACTTGTATGATCTTCTAGGTAGTCATAGAACTAAGGCCCGTTTGGCAACTTGGAGCCTTGCTTTCTCCTAGAATCAAATAAATCCAACCAAACGAAATATGACTCAAAGGCGTTTCAGCGAATCGTTTCGTTAGCTTTATGTAGTAGTTTTACATGCATTTTGGTACTAACATATGGTCACTAATTGCTTCACCTTGTTGCACCAGGGTGCGGATATGATCTAAGTGAATTTGCAAGGTCCGATGGTTATCCCTTGCCAACTATGATACGTGGTGATTCATTAATTGCAGTCAATTATGCAGAGCACCCATGTATGCTGCCATTTTAATAGCTTTATTCTAGACTCGTGGGATTGAAACGTCTTCAAAGATTTGGCGTTGGATATAAGTGCATAGAAGTTGAATATCCAACGGAAGGACCTGTTCACAATTTTAAGTGCTCGATAGAGATGTAAAAGGGCTCTAAAATTCTAAAATTATG
Source organism: Guadua angustifolia (assembly GCA_036346375.1). Taxonomy (NCBI): domain Eukaryota; kingdom Viridiplantae; phylum Streptophyta; class Magnoliopsida; order Poales; family Poaceae; genus Guadua; species Guadua angustifolia. The sequence continues at coordinate 106,731 of JAYEVE010001317.1, forward strand.
TCATATTTTCTTATTTTTGAAGGGCTCGAAAATTTTAAAATTGTGAAGCAGTCCTTCCGCTAGATTTGATCAAAGATTTCTAATATAGCGCGGAAGGACCTGTTCACAATTTTAGAATTTTCGGAGCCTTTTCTGCAAAATAACCGGTGAAAAGACCTATTCGCGATTTCAAAATTCTTGAAGGGCTTCTTTGCAAAAAAAGTACCTTATGCCTTAGATGAGCTCAAAATCTTCTACACATAATAGAGCTACTAGGTAGATATGCGCGCTACGCTGCGTCGGTTATGTGTAATACGAAAAATAGCAGAAACCAAGTTACAGGGGAGAAAATAGAGAGATAAAGTTGTAGAAATATCTCTTTCGACAAATTACTTGGAAAATATTGAAGACCGAGCTGGAAAACCGAGGTGGGAGGTTTTTTCCGCAAAACAGTGCGAGGGACCCAAACGCGATGAAGGGAAAAATATCTTCCCCTCACAAAAAATCGCGAAAGACCTATTCGTAATCTATTAGGGCCTATCCGTAATTCAGAAAAATGGAGGGGCTTTTCCGTGAATGGGTGTAGCTTGACACGTGGGTGCCTGGCTGAACCGGAGATCTCCCGCGTGTAATAGGGTTGATATATACTCAGTAAGGACGTTGTTTCCAACATGTTTGTCTCGCTTGCTTCATTCAATGTACTGTACATGCTATTATTATTCCATATCTTCATTTGATCGAATGTCGATGATCAAAATAATTACCTTCTGTGTAGAAGATGCAAGGTTTTTCACTTGCACAGCGTATTTATAGACTGCAATGCAAGATCCTCGAAAGTTTGACTTCGGCAAGTTTGGTTAGGATTTTTAATAGATTATTTGGTGGTCTATTTATATATGTGATGAGCAATTGACTGTGTTTTGAGCCTTTAGCGCTCAAGTTTGAGTTTGTTTTGAGCTTGCCTTGACTTTGAACAATTTGGTTAGGGAGGTTATGAGTACTGTGATCACTAAGGAGGTCGTCTCTAAAGAGATCATGGGCATTGAGGTCATTAGAGAGATTGTCTCTAGAGAGGTCGTGGGTATTGTGATCACTAGGATAATTGTCCCTAGAGAGGTTGTGAACCACTGTAACCACTGAGGGTGTGGTCTTGAGCCCTTGTAAACTCTCTAGGAGAGGAATGGTCATGAGTCATGTAGACCTCTTGGGGAGAGGTCATGAGCTTTTGTGACCTCCCTAAAAGATGTAGTGACCATTATAGGAGTGGGCGTGAGCCACTGTCACCTCTCAGTGAGTGATCTAAACATCTATGGAGAAGTCGTGACCTCTCAATGAGTGGCCTATACCTTTATAGGAGAAATCATGATCTCTTAGTTAGTGGTCTAGACCTCTATGGGAGAGATCATGACTACTGTAAGAATGATATAGATCAATATGGGAGTGGTTTAAACCTCTATGTGAGAGATCTTAACTACTGTAAGAGTAGTCTAGATCATTGTGAGAGTAGTATAAACCTCTCTAGACCTTTAAAGACCACTAATGGAGTAGTGTGACTTCTGTTGAAGTAGTCTAAATCACTATAGGAATAGTCTGAGCCTCCAAGGACCACTAGTAGAATGGTCGTGACCACGACCTCAGTTGGAATAGTCTAGGCCTCTAAAGATCACTAGAGAAATAGTCATGACCATTGATGGAGTGGTCTAGACCAGTGTATGAGAGTGGCTTAGATCGCAAGGACCACTTGTGAAGTGGTCGTGATTATTAATGGAGTGATTTAGATCTCTAAAGACCACTTGTGAAGTGGTTGTGATAACTGGTGAAGTGATCTATATCTCTAAGGATCACTTGTGAAGTGATCCTGATCACTGAGGGAGTGGTCATGACCTTTGTAAGAGTTGTCATAGCTAGGAGTGCCTTTGAGTTGTCATAGTTAGGAGTGGTTTTGAGTGGTCAAAACTTGTACATATGGTTTTCGCAGAGTTTTTACTGTAAGAGTGGTTTTCACTTAATATGCTGCCTATATGAATTGTAATGTTGGGTTCACCGTAGCCCATGTGTTGGAAAGAATTAATCCCGGCGATGCATGCAACAAGCAATTTGATTGGACATGGCGTCGTCTTCACCTATTATTTTGCTTGTCTCGGCTCCTTGCTTAATTAACATGCCTATATGCATGTTTTTTTTTTCATCACAAGGCGCAACAATCAACCATGATTGAGCCTTTTGCTCGGCATTAACTTGGGTTGCACTGAATTTAATTTTTCACACAAGATCTGAGCAGGATCAGCTAGCAAAGCGAGATCAGATCCTAATGGCAGACCAAAAGAAGAATGCAGACAGAAGAAACACAGCTCGATCTACAGGATCAACTAGTTCACCAGGCAACAGATTTATCATACACATGCATATATATCACTAGGAAGTAGGAACAGAGGTCACACTTGAGAAAGGGATAAGACGCATGCTCCTCAGAAGCCCTTCCCATGGGGGTACCTGACCTTGCTAGTGGCCAGCAATGGGCGGGAGAGCACCGGAAGCCCCCACTGCGACGAGAAGATGATGGCCGGGCAGATGTCGGCGTCCATCATCGCTCCGGCGCGGCGGATCTTGGAAGAGAACTCGGCGGCCATCCTTGGCAGGAGGACCGAAGTGATCCTCCTCCACTTGAGCTTCTTGACATGAACGAAGCAGGGGGAAGCCGCCTTGCCGCCCAGCGCCGGCAGCCACCGCCACCTGGGCCGTGGGGCGGTCCCATCGTCCCGGCATTCCAGCCTCTGGTAGTGGAAGAGGCTGGCCGTCCGGCTGCCGATGCCGGCGTCCTGGAAACCCATCAGTGCAGCTCAAGGGAAAAGCTGCAAGGCAGATATAGACACTGCAACATGGGTGCAGATCATTGAGGACAACAACAGTTGATAGCACATGGAATGACCACAAAGTGGTACAATGCTGAGAGATTAGCAACATTGAAACATGAGGAAAAGGACAAGGGTTGCCCTAATGTTTGATTCCTTATACCACATGGGTCTAGCCATCCTTTCACATCCATGTCCCTTCCTCATTCACACCTATTCCAATTTACTCGATGGAGTACACCTCGATTATTTACTGGAAATGTGTCCTGTTTGCCATGACACTATGACAGCATGGTGTGTATCATTTAGCTTGGAAAGAAGGTGAGGTATCGGAGAACAATTTTGTTTCTTCTTCCTCTTTATTGGCTTGTCAGTTGCTACTCAATCAGTTCTGTCTGCCATTGGAATTACCACGAATCTTTGCAATGATGGGCAACAACAACTCAAAAAGTACTAGTTTTGTCAGAGAAAATACGACAGTACAGGAGAAGGTCATGGAGAATTCATACGCCCTTTTGGGACAGATTATGGGAATACAGATTTTGGATTCTAGGTTAATCGGATGGGTGATAGCTTCTGATTTTGTGTACAAATTATGTTTCTGAATAAGAACTCAAAAAGAGGTATGCAATCAAGTCGAAACTTTCACAGTAAAATAAAAGAATAAGAAACCAGTAACTAAGACTTCCACTCTACAAGTATGGAGCCCAGTACATGTCTGTATTTCCTTCATCACAGGGGCTGTGCTAGTCTATTTGAACAAGAATTTCCAAACCTTCCTAATATTGGATGATCCATCAGCAACTTCAGCGATCAGGTCAGATTGCATGGCTCCTAAAGAAGAACAAGAAAAAAAAGTACAAACACTACATGAATACCATAAGACATGCAACTGTAAAACAAAATCCACATAATGTATCCAAAGAAATTGTGCATTTTAGTGTCAATAGCTGGTCTACAGTGTTGGCATGTGATATATTAAACATGAATAGTATAAGCATCACCTCCACATGCTGGATGCTAATTTCATTAATACACCTCTAATTGATGATTGCCTTGAAAGTAACAAAGCAAAACGTATACCCTAGACAGAATCTTGATATACAAATTTAATATAAACAACATGTAATGTGACACAAACAGAGGAAAACATGAAACACACATGACCACTACATAAAAATTAGGGATTTTTCTCCAATCTAGCCATTGCATTAGTGCGTCAAACAAGGATACCATAAGGAAAAAAAATACGGATCTCGATGGTTAACAAAAGGAAGAAAATAAAACGTACCATCTTCTGTAACCAAGCGTAGAAATTGCCTTGTGCCACCACCTACAACAAAGTAATGCTTTTTACTCGCCATGTAAACTACACCACCGGGTAGTGTGGGTACCGCAAAAGGATTTTGGTATGTAAGCAACAATGAATATTCAGCAAACTGGAGTAAATCAGTAAAATAAAGAAAATCCAACAAAAAGAAGATTTTGGATGTTGACCTTCTTGATGAGCCTGTAGAGATTAGGAAGTGAAGATAATGCATTGACAGTCTCAGCCATCAGGATGATATGGTAGCCATTATACCCTTCATTTTCTGTGTGACTGTTGGTTGTTTTATCCTTGTCAGCATCTCTGCAAAGAAGCAGCTCGTCAATTCCACTCCAGTGACCAGCAAAGAAACCAACACTACTAGATGTAAATGTTCCTTAAGACGATTCCTTGAAAAGATTTAACTTTTACATTTGGTATGGTGAGGCATCTCAGGACCTCAGAATTGAAATCTAGGAAGTGAACTAGACCGGCACCCTGACAGTTTGAGATTTTGAGAAATCAATATAGCTGAGGAATTATTTACAAAATGCCACAGGAGAGAATAGATCAATACCTTAAGACCTGCAAAGATGCCAGGGAGGCCATGTCCACATCCGAACTAAAGGACCACGAAGACAAATAATGTAAGCAGCTAGTTGTATACATCATTTTCTTAGCTTACAACTATTTGTTTCAATAATTTTGTTGAAGAATTTCAGTACTTAGTTATTTAGAAATTGTGCTCAGAGAGAAAGATTGCACCTAGAAATCCTGGGCTTGGTGACTTCAGTAGAAACAACATCTAATTGTTTAATAGAATTTCCAATTTTACACGAAATATTAATAGACATATCACCTTAGAGAAGTATCCCACCTCTAGTACACGTTTGTCTTCCACAAGATCTCGATCATCTTTGATGTCTGAATTTAGGGTCTTCACAAAGTCTAACGAACCTTCCCATAGCTTCAACCCACCTAGCGCCCATAGATATACTCAGGTTCACAAAGGCGAATAATAAGAAATATGCTGCAAAGAACATAATGTATTCGGTATTCACTTTCATATTTTCCTGGGACTAAATCAGAGTTTTTGACCCCAAACACATCAGAGGTATTCACTCTCCCCTAATAAATAAGATAGAGAAAGAAAATAGACTAGTTTAACATCATCATAAGAAGCTAAGTGGAATATGGTGCAAGAACTAGAAAAACTTACATGTAAAAAAATTCCTAAAAGTTTTTGGAATGACAGTAGTTGGCCTAACATCATATTTGTTGCAAATGTGGGTATGTGCAGTGCCACTTTGTGCTCTGACTTCCCAAGAAAAGGGTCAATAAATGTCTCAGAAAACTATTTCAGGGCTAACCAATCTTTTTCCTCATGTTGGAAGTTCTTCAATTTTTCATGATGATTCTTATGTTCATGTTCCCCTTTCTTCCTTACTCAAGGACCTCAACAGCACTTATTATTGCAGCATCAGAAAAACAGATTAAAGACGGTGTCCCACTTGAACTACAACTGACCAATGAACCAACACAAAAATATCATGTTGAGGAAAGCAAGAAATGAGGATATTCGACATAAATTCAATCTGTTGCAATAACCTAACCATACAAAGAAAACTACAATCAGCCAACAATCAGCAAAACCACAAAAACATCTTCTATGAAGATCCCTCTCTTCTTGTTTGCCTTGGCAATTAATGGACACCAAAAGGAATCCTGATGACTCAAGTGAGGCTAGTCAAAAACAACCTAGTGGCTAACAAACAACATGGCTTACCAATATAGAAATTGTTTTCCGTGTTTCAAAAGAATCAAAACCCAAAACAAAAAATTATGCAAGCTTCCTCATTCCTGCCCTCCAGGGCAGGGTTTTGCATAGCCAATAAAACAAGAGACAAGTAATCAAATAAATTAAAGAAATTATGCACAATGATGTCTAAGAACTAGTAGTACAACAACAATAGCAACCAAGTCTTTTATACCAAACAAGTTGGGGTAGGCTGGGAAAGAAACCCAATCAAAGTCAAAAAAATCCCTAAACTTTCGATCCTAGGTTATGGTTTCGGTACATAGATCACTAACTTTCATAGACTCCTATCCAATGCCAAATCTTGAAAACATTACAATTTCTCAAGTCCCTTTTTTATTGCTTCTTTTGGTGACTTTAGCCAGTAGAGCCCATATCCTAAATCGAAAGTCCGAGACTACCAACTTATATTGCGGAACAACGCACTCTCCAAGTATAACCTTACAATCTATACAGGCTCGTTTGTCCTCCCTCCTACCAAGGAAAAAATCAATCTGGCTAGAATGCTAACCACTGCTAAAGGTAACTAAATGGGATTGTCTCTTTCTAAAAAAAGGTGTTAGCTATCATGAGGTCATAGAATATAGCAAAGTTCAAGATATCCTCTCCTCCTTGGTTCCTATCACCATAACCACCCCTATGAACCCTCTCAACCCCCCCAACACACACACAAATTATACCACTACAACTGTTGAAATTGCTTCCTAAAAAAAGCTTCTCACTGCTAGACACATTCCTAACCATGTCATCTAGATCTTCCCAAAAATTGTCTCTTAATGGCCTCACTCAAACCTACTTGTGGAGCATAAACACTAATAACATTCAAAACCAGGTCGCCAATGACTATCTTGACTAGGATAATCCTATCCCCGTGATGCCTCACGTCAACAACTGCACTTTTGAGGCTCTTAGCAATAAGATGCCCACTCTTGTTCCATTCTATTCAGTATATCACAACTTGAAGCCAGTACCCTCCACTTCCTATGCTTTCTGACCCATCCATTTAGTTCCATGAACGCACAAGATATTTACAAGTCTCTTAATCGCCATGCCAACTAACTCTATTAACTTACCTGTTAGGGACCCTACATTGCAACTACCTAAGCAACTACCTAAGCGGATCCTACTCTCCTCGGCTAGCTTCCTTGCCCCTCACACTCTTCGATTAAAGTGCGAAGACCCTTGCGTATTTTTCACTACATCCAGGCGCCGACGTAGCACATCACTAAGGGAGTGACTTCCTAGCCCTTGCTCATTTATCACCACACCCAGGTTCCGATATGGCGTGTCACTAAGAGGGTTATGCTCCAACGAAAATCTTTTGGGTTTCATTCCATGAAAGAGAGGCTGTTTTATTTTACGTTGGCTCGCCATGCCTAACACAACCCTCCTCCTTTTTCCTGACTTGGAACAGGCTATATTGAAAAACTACACAGGTGGAGTTATGTCTAAGAACTACAATACAAAAGAATTGTTCTCTACAATTCTTTTGAAACCAACTAACAAAAAAAGACAACAGCCTAAAATATTTAAAACAGAACCAGAGAAAAGGCATCCATAATCTCTATACAATTTAATGCAGGTATTTTCAAGTATTGATATGTATTTCTCAGAATAATTCACCTTAAATTTCTATGAGAAATACCAGCCATCAGATCAGAAGGCATATGATGGCTGAGAAAACAAAGGTACTTGAACATTCAAGATAGTCACAAAATACTGAGCTGTCTTCATTAAATGCCGTTGTCTGCTGTCTAATTTCAGTGCTAACTTCTAAATACAACCGAGATATCATATCCAGCAACATTGTTGTTGTTGTTTGCGACAGAGAAAACATCTTATTTGGTATACCCTATCTTAATCCTGGCATCCTCACTTCAGTTTGCACCTCTAACAGATCTACACTTTGAATCTAGCGTAAAGTACATATGCCCACAATGGATGTTTGATGTTTGTGCGGTGATATTTAAGTACGCCATTCAATTGTTGTGCAAAAGAGCTTTTACAGAACAGAAGCAAAGGAAGCTTCCAGGCTGCCAGTGGACAAGGAAAAAAACTCCCCTAGTACTTGTATATTCAATGATCATTAGATCATTCTCTACAGCATTGGCTAAAGAGTGATCAAGTAATTGCATACATTATTGTGCGAGACAACTAGTAGGCTAAACGAAGCAATTGTTGTATACTGTAAAGTTCTTGCTGGACTACAGTTACACGGTGACAAAGGTATTCCTTCAGACACGGAGTAAGCATTTGCAACCGCACCATGTAGATCGATAGGGTATCGTCGTCTCGTCGACCACCACCGGCTCCAAGTTGGCCGCCGAAACGGGCGATTCCTGCAAGGCAAACAAGAAGGAGATCGAATATTGCACCAAGAAGACACGGGGAGAAAAATAGAGCAGAAAAAATTGGAGGAGGACCTCGACGGTTGGCGGCGGCGCCGAAGCCGAATGAAGCGTTGAGGTTGGAGAAGAAGAAGAGGGGGGAAGTGGCGCAGGTTGTGGTGTTCTTGGCTGGCCTCTATGTCAGGAAAGGCCTACGGTTGTTGAGTGTGCCGTGGTTGGATGATTTTGGGTTGACTGTAACCTTTGATTGGCTAAGAGCATCTCCAACCGTTTTCAATAATTTGACTCCTAATAATTCTGGATTGGGAGTTTCTCAAAAGTTATTAGAGCATCTTCAACAGTACCTTAAATCCACTCCTAAAATCTAATTTTGGGCTTGATCAGAAAAAAGCATGCTCCAACAGATACCCTGTAGCTCCCAAAATTTTCGCATGCCCAAAACAATGACCCGTCGTCCCCATCTTTCAGTGCGCGGCGTGGCATCCTAATCTGGGTTTGGCGCTCTTCTGCTGGCGAAATCGCTGTGGCGGCTTTTCAAGCGCCTTCCATCTCTTCCCCACCCCATCCTCTCGAGATTTGAGGCACGCGGATCTTGTACCGCACCGCCCGGATGCTCTTGTTCTCCCATGCCGCCAGAGCTCCTCCCCGCTTGCGAACCTCCACCGGCCGTCGGCACGCGTGGCGTTCTCGCCGGTGCCGTGCCGTTCTTTGTGGCCGTTCCGGTGGCTCGCCATACGTCACGGTGAGGAGGAGGAGAGGGGGGGAAAAGAAAACTCTGTAAACACCGGATGACTGAATCGAGTCACCCAAGCGATGGGATCGCAGGATGCTTAGTGGTGGCGGAAGAAAATTGGCAACACCGCACTGCGCGTCTTTAATCCTTTAGATGCGTGGCGGTAGCAGACGTTGATCAAAACCAAAAGAAGTCCGCGTCTCTGGCGGTATGAAGAACGCAATGGCGCGACAGGAAAGATAGGCAAAACCGGGACCACCGGGACTAAGTCAAAAATTTTTTGGGGGAAAAATAGGAACTGTTGGAGTATGACTTTTTTTTCTAGCCCAAAAACTTTTAGGTAGCTCCTAATCCAGGATTATTGGGAGTGAAATTATTGGAAACTGTTGGAGATGCTCTTAGGCCCAAAAAAAGGACCATACTACAACAGTTCCCAATTTTTTCCCCCAAAAATATTTTGACTCGGTCCCGATAGTCCCGGTTTTGCGTATTTCCGTTGCCACACATCTGAAAGATGGCAGTCTTGCACTGTGCAGACTATGAACTGAACTGAAAAGAAAAGTAACAGATAAATCAGTACCTGCTAGCATTTGTGCAAGAACGAGACAATGTGATCATGTGTTGAGCAAGAGAAACAATCGATAGTGATCTCATAGCGCAAAATTCAGCGGACGATTTCCAAAGCTGAAACAAAAAAAAAAGCATGTTTAGAGTTCAGGTGTGCTTAAAAGCGAAGGGGATATGAAGTAAATCAGCTTACCTCAAGAGTGGCTTCTTTCCTGGGAACATCAAGGTAAACGAGCCTCTATCTACCACCCCTGTAGCTATATGGCAGCCTTCTGGCTTGCAAACTTGCATTTCATCTACAAGTAATTTGTCTAGTTCATGATCAACATCCCACAAATGCAGAAAACAGAGACTAAATCGAAGTAAACGGCCTTCCATTGACTCTCTAGATGGGCTATCCATTTCTTGGATCCCAGAAGTATTATCAACCAAGTTTTTTTTCCTAAACTTTTGTCAAAACTCGTATCACAGAAAAAATGTTGACTAAATTTTAACTCCGTTGTCTCACAAAACTTGTTTTACCCATCTCAGTTCAAGGTATTTACGTTGTTTTACGTAAGCCGGAACCTCTCCGACTCAACTTTTTCTCTCCCTAACATAAGTCTTGTAGAAGACTTTGTTCGACTTTAATGCCACTGAAGAATGCACCATTCTAGCTTTCACTATTCCGTCCACTCCTGTTAGCGATTTTCTTCTTTTGCTATTTTTCTTAAATAAACCTGTAAGGGGAATTGGCTCAATTGCCCCTGCTACTGTATCAGGTTGAGCGGGATCAGATCAATTGAGTTGGTCGTGTATCGATTGACCTCCCCCTACCCCACATTCAACGCTGCCACATCCGCCTTCAATTGTCATCGGACATAGCGATAAAAACAAATCGGATAGTTTTCAATTGATCTAGACAATTTTTAGATATGAATTATGTTGACTCGGATATTTGTAGGTTAGTATCAGATTAAAACCAAATATGGATTTTTTCTGTTGGATACATATTCGGTAGCGTTGAATGCGAATACAGATTCGGATATTCATGGGGCAGATTATCTGGATATATGCACGGATTGGGCCAAAGTTACTCTTTTGGCCCAAAAAAGGTTTATGAATTTCAAAATACTTTTCTAATTGAATTAATCCACAATTCCAGTTTTAATTATTAAAATTGGTAAACCAGCTCCAAAAATTACAAGATTTTTTAAGAAATTTCCTAGACACAATCTATCATTTTAAGAAAATATTTTCAAGATTTTATGAGATTTTAAATTTTCTCAAAAATTCAAACACTTCTGTCCTTAATATAAAAATATATTAAATAAGTAGCTAAAATGCATAAAAACTCATGAATGCATAATTTATTATTTTAAACATAATTGAATAAAGAATACAAATCTTAGGTCATTACATGTTCTTCATGAATGTTTGGATCAAATAAACTAGTTACGTTTTTTATTTATTTTGTGTGTACAATTTAAAGGGTTTTATGTTCCAATAAATATTTGTTACCGTATTCGTTTCGATTCGTATTTACTCTGTATCTATATTCGATTTTATTCATATTCATATTTGCATCCGATTTATTTGTATTTAAATCTGTATCTAAAAAATAAAGAAACAAAAATAATAGAGCCATTATCCGTCCGTATTCCATCGATATTCGTCTCTAGCCGCACACTCTCCATCTCCGACAATGCGATAGCGAGATGCATCGTCGCAGGAAAAGGGATTCAGTTCCCTAAACCTTCGCCATCTCCATGTGCGCTGCCATTCGAAGCTGCTCCCCCTGACCCTTAAATTTCTTGCATTTCCAGATCACGAATGTGAGCAGCCGCCGCCACCAGATTTAGGCCGATGAATGGAGCTCGCGGGAGATGGTCACTGAAAACAAGCGGTAGACAAGCAATTAAACTGGCATTACAATTTGAGGTCATACAAGTAGGGGTGCAATCGGATCGGATAATTTCTGACTGACCGATCGATCGGATAGTTTCGGCTTGGATTCGAATATTTTTTCGGATAGCTATCAAATTCGATTTTGGATATTTTGTTTCGGATTCGAAAGATTACTATCCGTCGAATTGGTATATTTTGAGTTGGTTTTCGACCGTATCAAGCTGGTTCAATATTTAAAACCGGTCGGTAAACTGATCTAATTAAAAAAATTTATACACCGTAAAACCGATCGAGTTTTTGTCAAAACCGATTGGTTTTGGGTCAAAATCATATGGCAACACCGTAGAGGTCAGCACTCATCAATTGGTCAGTAGATTTTTAGTCAAAATCGACCAGTTTCAATGAAAACAGGTTGATTTTCATTTTTTTTAAAATTTTGAATTCTTAACCCTTTGGTTTCTAATGATTATCGAGCGGTTTTTGACTCAATATTTTTTATTTTTGAATTTTAATTTTGAACGGTTTTATCAAAATCGGTTTTGTGAACCCTAGTAATCACATTCACATGGTTCTCACACACAGTCAGGGTTCACAATATCAAATTTTCAATTTTTGAACGATTTTTTATTTTCGATTATCGGCAAAAATGGTTAAAAATCGATATAAATTGAAGGAGTTTGAAATAAAAATAAATAAATTTGGCGGTCAAACAATGCCAAAAAAATTGAAAACTGATCAATTTTCTCTATTTTCAAACGGTTTTCACTGATTTTGTTCAATTTTTTGACCATTTTTTTAATATTGAGCAATTTTTTCAATTTTTGGCACACTAAAGGAAAATTGAAAACAATTTAAGGAAAATTAGAAACATTACAAAAAAATATGAATAAATTTTGATTAATCTATAAAAACACCTCAAAGAAATTTTAATAATTTTTAATACATTTAGTGCTACGGAAAATAAAAAATAGCAATTAATGAAAAGGAATAAAGACACATTTTTATATTAATTTACAAGCTTAATCATGATCTAAAATTTTAATATAATAATTAATAGTGCCTAAGGAACATGTGCTAAAATTTTAGAAATATTAGACTTCATTTAGTGCCCCTAGAAAATAAAAAACAGAAGAGCATGTATAAAAACAGTAGCGCTGTTAGAATTTAAAAAATGCACACATATGATCATCATCTAAAAATTTTATATAATCATTGCCTTAGGACATCACACAATTTTCAGAAATATTAGACTTTATTTAGTGCTCTTAGAACATAAAAAATTGAAGAGCATATATTCTGACACTATCAGATTTTTTTTTTAAAAAACATAGGTCTCATAATGATATGAAATTTTACAGCGTCATTAGCATTGCTTCAAAATCATCACGCACAAAAAATTTTAAAATTTATTCATAAATTTTTCCAAATTTTCTAATTTTTAAATTTGAATTTTAATTCCACCACTTTACCAAGCGTTTTCAGATATCAAACCACGTCTATACAGGCGATAATCAAGAAAATTGCTCCAATATCGATGATTTTTGTAACCCTGCCACAGCTTCAATCGTCTCGCTTACAGCTTTGATAACATGTGACAGATCTCGTGTTCATCTTCTATAGCCAAAGAAACACGAAGTGCTTCTCAAACACAAGCAATCAAACTCACTAATGGTTTGCAATTGCAGCATGCAACCACGAATGCCACTTACCCCCGCAAAATTCAGGCAACGGGCAGCAAGTCTCGGGTGCCCATCGACCTCGACAAAGCTGACCTGGCCGCCATGGCCGCAGAGGGAGGGGGAGCGGACGAATGCCCCGCGAGGCAGGTGGAGAAGAGGGCCTGAGGAGGATGCGAGAGGCATGGGGAGGAGAGGCCTGAAGAGGTGACCGGTGAGGCGACGAGACCGTGGTGGCGCCGCCGCAACGAAGCGCATTCTCGTTGGCACCCCGAGTGAACGAAGCAGAGCAGAAAGGGTTAGTTTTGACGCATGGGCGCTCAGAAATGAAGTGATCAATTTTTCAGCACTGTGACTTTTTTTTAAAAAAAAATCTAGTTTTCTCTCGAACACAATTATAAATCTAGTTCTTTTTCTCATCACGGAAGGCGTGGTAGCTGACGAGCGTAGGAGCAGACTAGTCTGCCACGGACGTTGGGTGTGGGAGGTGCGGCGTGAGCACGAAATAGGCGTGCCATGGCGGAGCTAGTTTTCTTTCCTTTTGGGAATTCTTTCCGCTTTAGAGCATTCCATTTCTTGCCACTTCCTTTTGGCGTCGTATTTTGCTTCTTTTGCGAGCCAAATTCTTTTTCCATGTGACCTAGGCCTTTTTAAAATTGCTTTTTTTTTCCCTACCCATCGTTTTCCTTACGGTTCATTTTTTTTCTTCTTAGAATAACGCCCTTTCTGACTCGATTTAAATCCCCTACTGTTTCATTTCCTACCATTGATTTTCCCTCACGCGATCCAATTCTTCCTTGTGCTTTCGGCAACACTCTCTTTTTCTTTCCGACGATTTGTTTCTCCTTCGGCGGACCAATTCTTCTCGGCCAATCTTCTCCCCGGCACCATCCATTTTACCCTCGGCCATTTTCCCTCATTAATTTAGTTAGTGGCCTTCTTTCTTTTCTCCCCATCGCCAATTTCTTCGACCCGGCCCACCAATGCATGTGATCTTCTTCCTTCTTCCTTTTCTTCTTCCCCAGCGCATTCTTACGCGGTCTCGAGCTCTGCAGTCTTCATAAATCCGCACCATTGTCGCGTCTCCTCGACAACTACTCCACTTGGCCTTTCGCCCATGCCTTCCCGCCTCTGCGGCCAAGAGCCATGCCATGCCAAATACGTCATCCGTTAACGATCACCGCACCGATCTCTCTCCGCCTCGGTCCGGTCCAAAAGACGTCGCGCCTCACCGCCCTCGCCTTGTCTCATCAGCCAACCACCGCGCCGCGACTCCCTCACCTGCCCGCCCATCACCGTGACGCCATGGACATCCTCCCCGTTGAAAACAGCCGCTCCCTCTCTCCTCCTCGCCGCCGCTCTCTCTCCTCGGCCCGCGCTATAAATAGCCCTCCCGAGCCCTCATTTCGCCTCGCCCAAGTTCAATGAAGGTCTCATTCTTTTCCCCACCTCTTTTGGCCCCTCGCGCCTCCTCCACTTCATGGTGTGCATCTTCTTCACCTTCGGCCCTCCTCATCGCCACGCTCCTCAGTGCTCTCCCGCTTGTGTGTTTCCCGTTTGAGTTCGCCAGTGAGCTCCTCCGTCTCCCCAGCCACTTCATTCCTTCTCCCGGGCGTTATTTAGCTTGATTCGTCGGGTGTCTTCCCACTCGGCGATTATTTTCCGCTCTGCTCGCCCATCTCCCGATCATGACCACGCTTGTACCTTGTCGGCGCTTTCCTCTCCCTAAGCCGGGCCCATTGGTCGCCTCCCATTCACACGCGCATTTACTTAATCGTGAGATCGCTGTCTTGCGCCTCAGGTGGGCATGAAGCCTTGGCCGTCTTGGCATTCCATGTAACGATCAAGACCTGATGCCCCTTTCTTTTTCTTTTTCTTTTTCTTATTTTCGGGTTTGTATTATTTAAAGCCCGGAAAATAGAAGAAAATTCTCCAAAAATCCCAAAAATTTCCAAAAATCCAAAAATAACCAAAAATGCATATTCTTGATCAGTTCAAGCCACTGAGTCCAGAAATGATCTCCGTTTCGCCATTTCAAGTCCAGAAAATTCCAAAAATACCCTTGAGCTCCGTTTCGGCCATTTTCCTCCCCGGTTTCTTTTCCGATTTTCTTTCTTTTGTTTTTTTATTCGTTTATTTAGTGGATTCGCTTTTTGCGCTAGATCCGACCTTGGAGTAATCCTCGGAGCGAAACCAGAGCCAGAGCAGTTCTTGGAGCCGCGCCAGGAGCAAGCGCCGCACGAGACCAGACACGACATCGACCGTCTCTCGTTAGGTGAACCTCTAACCTCGCAAGGCAAGCCACACTCCTTGAACATGTTGAATCCCATTTTCCGTATAATTACGGTATATGTAGATGTAGTTATTGCACTTGACTGTAAATAGAGTAGCAATTAAAAATGAGCTAGTTTAGAAAGACATGACTAGTTAAATCCCACCCCTTGTTAAGACCATGTTGATTACACCATATTCATTTGTCAACCCTAGATTATCATGAAATGAACCACGTAGGATAGTTAAAACTATAATCTTTACTTTTCTTTAATTACCCAAAAACCCCGAATGTCGATTTGGGGCTTATTTTAAAACCCGCTACGGTTGGGGGATCGCCTGGGGGACCACGAAAGGTGGTTGCGGCCCAGCCCCCAATCGATGACCAGGCCCAATGTGATGTGTGATGGGTACAGTGGTACCGGTGTTGTTTTGTGTGTATTAAATTTGGTCTTGGTATTTAGGATCAACCCTTGAGCAAAGTAAATAACTTAGTTCTCTCTCAACTTCTAAGTTGGTAGGTCCCACACTGTTGACTGATCCAACGAGTCTTGCGATATTGTTTTTCCCTTGGAATACCTACGGTGGTATCGCGTGGGTTGGGGTGGAACGGAATGGTGCGACTATTGCGGTTCTCATAACGATGAGGTATTCCTCGGTTGGCGATTAAGTGCGCGCGCATTGGCCGTGGGCATCCGGGGTTGGGAATAAAAGTTAACCTCTTGGGTAGGACCTAAAGAGGGGGAAATCAATGAAAGGTTATGTTCATCTCGGTCCGACCGCATGCATAAAAGTTGCATGTTACTCACGTGTGGCGCCAACGACCGTAGATATCTTGTGGGTAAAGTTGAGTAGCTCTGCAGAGTGAACCAAATGGTATTCGAATACGCCGTGCTTCCGGTTAATGAAGCTGGGTTAATTTCGGGTGATTCCGGTAACTGAGCTTGAGTAGTTTTAATAATAAATTAACCGTAACCAGGATTTTGTTAATAACTCTGTGGTATGGATATTGTGGATATTGCTTTATTGGTTTGTGTTTCAAATGTAATATGTTTAAGGACTAATTATATGTACATGCATCCACCAAGTACTAAACTAGTGCCAATACCTTGAAATTCCTTGCATGTAATATTCAGAATATTTCCATGTGGTTTGTTGAGTACGGTTGTGTACTCACCCTTACTCCTAATCCCCCTTTTAGATTTCAATGAAGAGGGCGAGTTCCGAAGGAACGTCGTTAGCATCGATGATTGGTTTTGAAGGTCTTGGTCTATCTGCTCAACCCTTTCCTGTGGTTGTTTTGGTAATGTATCTGGCGCTAGCCGCACCTCTTGTAAAACTCTAGCCGTTAGGCCCTTAATTTATCTAGCAAATATTCACATTTGTGTTTATGTCTGGCAATGTGCATTTGTTTACCCACAGCTAAACTCCTGGGTAGCTGTGAGGGTATTTATACGCACCCCCTGAAAAGGGCGGTCCGTTACACTATTTTTCTTAGTTGAACCCGTTAGGGGAATTGGCTCAATTGCCCCTGCTACTGTATGAGCCTATTAGGTCAAGCCGGATCGAGATCAATTGAGTTGGTCACGATCGATTGCCCTCCCCCACCCCACATTCAACGCCGCCACATCCGCCTAGGGATGGCAATGGGTACCCGAAATCTGATACCCGATAGATATTTACTCTATTAGGGTACAAATCTGGTTCAATAATCATACCCATAGGTACCTTAATGGGAGAAAACCTTCACCCGTCGGGTATAACGGGTACAGGTACGGGGGTACCCATTCACCCGTGGGTATGATCCACCCGCTTCTCGCTTAATAAGGTGAGTGTTATCAAGTTCAACTTATTCATCATGCATCGTCCATCAAATTTGTTCATTTCTCCAACACGATACAAGAGTACATAATCATCAACCATTAATGAGAAACATATCATCAAGTTGACATGTTAAAAAAATCAAAAATTTGAATTTACTACACATTAATGCGGTCTGAGTTACCTCTCGGGTCCCGTTACCGCATACTGAGTGCACGGTAAATTTTGTACTGCGCATGCGGTATGGGTATTATAGCGGGTGAATTTATTAACACTTGCACGGTGCGGAGTGTTGATACCATGGGGTATATACCGATTGCCATCTCTACATCACTTCGCAATTGTCATCCGCACATAGTGATAAACTCAATCGAGATAGTTTTCAAGCGATGTGGACAATTTTTAGATATAGATTCTGTTGACTCGGATATTTGTCAGATAGTATTAGATCGAAAACGAATACAGATTTTTTATCAGATTGAAAATGAATACTGATTTTTTTTCTGTCGGATACATATTCGGTAGCATCAAATGCGAATACAGATTCAGATATTCATGGGCCGGATTATCTGGATATACACGCGGACTGGGCCAAAGCTACTCTTTTACTCAAAAAAGGTTTATGAATTTCAAAATGGTTTTCTAATTGAATTAATCCACAATTCAAGTTTCAATAATTAAAATTGGTAAACCACTCCAAAAATTATGAGATTTTTGGGAAATTTCCTAGACACAATCTATCATTTTAAGAAAATATTTTCAAGATTTTATGAGATTTTAAATTTTCTAAAAATTCAAACACTTATGTCCTTAATAGGAAAATATTTTAAATAAGTAGCTAAAATGCATAAAAATTCATGAATGCATAATTTATTATTATAAACATAATTCAACAAAGAATACAAATCTTGGATCATTACATATTCTTCATGAATGTTTGGATCAAATAAACTAGTTACATTTTTTATTTATTTTGTGTGTATAATTTAAAGGGTTTTTATGTTCCGATAAATATTTGTTACAGATTCGCTTTTGATTAAAGTATTTACTTCGTATCTATATTCTATTTTATTCATATTCGTATTTGTATCCAAGTTATCTGTATTTAAATCCGTATCCAAAAAATAAGGAAACAAAAATAATAGAGCCATTATCTGTCTATATTCCATCGATTTTCGCCTCTACCCGCACACCCTCCATCTCCGACAATGCGATAACGAGATGCATCATCGCAAGAAAAGGGATTCGGTTCCCTTAACCTTCGCCATCTCCACGTGCGCTGCCATTCGAAGCTGCTCCCCTAACCCTTAAATTTCTTGCACTTCCAGATCGCGAATGTGAGCAACCGTCGCCACCAGATTTAGGCTGGTGGATGGAGCTCGCGAGAGATTGTCACTGAAAACAAGCAGTAGACAAGCAATCAAACTGGCATGACAGCCCCGTTTGCAAAGTTTCAGATCTCAGCTTCACCTCAGATCTGAAGTTTGTAGGTTAAAATAAAGTGAATTAAGTTTACATTTTTAGTTTAAAATGTAAATAAGATGACACCTAAATACTCTTAATGTACCTACAGCTCTAGCTCCATAAATTTTTAGGGTTAGTAATATCCTGCTCCACCAACTCCACAGATTTTGGTGGAGCTATGTCAAACACCCCCCGATTTGAGGTCATACAGGTACAATTGGATTGGATAATTTCTAACCGACCGACTGATCGGATAGCTTTGGCTCGGATTCGAATATTTTTTCGGATAGTTGTCGGATTCGATTTCAGATATTTTGTTTCGGATTCGAAAGATTACTATCTGTCGGATCGGTATATTCTAAGTTGATTTTCAGATATTTTCAAATAAATTAGTTCGGATATTCGAAAATGGGATAAGGTTGGCCTAGCCGCCTAGGCAGGGTGAGATCAGATCTAATGTGATGGTGGTGTTGGGTCCTGGCTGGTTCTCTATAGCAGTAGCCTCCCGTATTGTCCCCAATATTGATTATCTTCCGTTTGCCCATGAATTGTCTTTAGATAATTAGTTTTGCTTGTGTTTGTGATTCATTGAAATAGCGGATCACTCAAGTTTATTCATCATGTCTTTTAGAGTTAGAAAATATATTTCGATTATGAAACGGATCACGTCAGATAATAGAATAGTATATAGTTCATTGGCACTGAGACTTCCAGAATTCACATGTTGGAGTTCTAAAGTTCGCTCCTACTTCAAAGTTTTAATCGCCAAGGAAGGATAATGGGCCCTCTTGATATTCTCAGTCTTTATGTGAAACGGATGGGTTATTTTCCGTAATGCCACTTAATTGAAACATGATAGAATTTTCGTTGACTATTATTGTGACACTTCGACAAAATATGATTATAACTTTTAGAAATTAAAGTTGGTCCATGAGATCCACATACAGCCAACTACTTATATTTACTAGAAGACTCAATGGATTGGCAACAATTGCACTTGAAAATGATGATTCCTAGAATATAAATATGAAAGATATGAATTGAAGATTTCATTTCAAAGAACATCGAACTAAAATCGATGTTTTGGTTACTAGAAGAAAATATAAGATAATCGGTATGTAATCAAACCAAAGTTGGTCAAATGATGCTATTTTACTGGTAGCCAAGGTTAAAGAATATTGTCAAAATGACGATTAAAAGATTTACCATTTTTTTACTCTTTTTGAACATTTAATGTACCTATTGTAGTTCTAAATATTGGTTTGACCAAATATAGTTATATAATTGAAATCACATTTTGGTTATTTGTATTTCTCTAGTATAGGGCTCCCGTTTTGTGTTTCGCACCAGAGCCTTAAAAACTTAGATACGACCCTAGACATTTCTATCTAGATAGACTGATATTTTTGTCAATGCTACTATAGGACACTGACCTTTTGTATTCACAATAGCTAGTAAAGTCAACAGTTGGTAAGGTCAACGGTGTTTTGCCGAAACATCATATGAGTAACTCTAGTAGCCTCCCGTGGCCCCGCCTCTTCCCTAGCGACTGCGTCAACCCACCAGTGCCCTCCTCCCCTGGGGCGGGCACACCGTAGCGTAGAGTGACTCCGGTGGATGACGCTGCGGGGTACTACTCACCCGAGCCGCCGGCCTCCTCCACCATCCGGCCAGCCCTACTCTGGCGTCACCACCCAGCCGGCCGCGGGATCGCCCTCTGGCCCGCGCCTTCCCGGTTGCTCGCCTGGACACCCCGCTTCACCACCGTCGCCGTCGCCGTCGCTATGCGCGCGCGGCTGTCCGTGCTGCTACTTGTGAGACGCTAACGCCTCCAGCCGTTCTCGCGCCGGCCATTCCTCCCAAGCCCCAACTAGCTCCCCACGCGTGCGAGCCCGTAAAGAAGTCTGTTGAGTCTTACCGTTTGCTCCCCTCAAGAAGGCAAGAAGCACAAAGCAAGACGCGTCTGCTGGCCATCTTTTTTTTCTTCTTCTTTTGCTCGTGAACTCACGTGAAGGAGCTTCAACCGAGGAAAACACTCGCACGAGACGCTCTGCATTTCGGACTCAAATCGGATCTCACCGTTCAGTTTAATCCGATTTTTTTTGAATTCCATTGGCACTGAAGCAAAGCCGTTCCAGCTTCTTTTGTTTTGCCTGCGCAGCTTCGGCTTCTGTTAGCTTCCAGTGGCTCAAGAGCAGTCGGCAACTCCAGTTGGTTAATCGGTGCTACATGTGTGCTTTATATAGTATCTGTTTTTCCGCCTTATCCGACAAAAATTATCCGGTACCGTATCGATTCCGATCTGTATTCAATTCAAATCCGCGACTGATATTATCCGCACTGTATTTGTATCTGGCACTATCCGAATCCAAAAAAATATGATTTATAATACGAAAAGAGTGATATCTAATCGAATTCGATCCGATTGCACATCCCATATATCTTGCTAGTCCTACTACAGTTACTACTTTTACTACGACCTGTGATCTGCGGGAAGAACCACGAATACACTAGTAATCACTAGGATTCATAAAACCATCGAAAACCGGTTGAAAACTGTGGTTCTCAACCGTATCAAGCCGGATCGATATCTAAAATCGGTCTGTAAATTGGTCTAATTAAAAAAAATTATACGATGTAAAACTGATCGATTTTTAATCAAAACCGACTGGTTTTGGGTCAAAATCGTGTGGCAATGCCATGAGGTTAGCACCCATCAATTGGTTGGTAGATTTTTGGTCAAAATTGACCGATTTCAGTGAAAACAGGTTGATTTTCATTTTTTTTTTCAATTTTTTTGTAAATTTTGAATTCTTAACCATTCGGTTTCTGACGATTATCGAGCGGTTTTTGACTCGATATTTTTTATTTTTTAGTTTTAATTTTTGGACGGTTGTATCAAAATTAGTTCTGTGAACCCTAGTAATCACATTCACATGGTTCTCACACACAGACAGGGTTCACAATATCGAATTTTCAATTTTTGAATGATTTTTTATTTTCGATTGTCGGCAAAAATGGTCAAAAATTGATATAAATCGAAGGAGTTAGAAGTCAAAAAATTTGAACTTGGCGGTCAAACAATGCTAAAAAAAAATTGAAAACCGATTAATTTTCTCTATTTTTGAATGATTTTCGCCGATTTTGTTCAATTTTTCACCATTTTTTATTTTTAGCAATTTTTTTTAAATTTTTGGCACACTAAAGGAAAATTGAAAACAATTTAAGGAAAATTAGAAAAATTGCAAAAAAAATATAGAAAAATGAATAAATTCCGATTAGTCTATCAAAACATCTCAAAGAAATTTTAATAATTTTTTAATCCATTTAGCGCTTTTGAAAAATAAAAAGAGTAATTAATGAAAAAGAAAAAGACATATTTTTATAAAACTTTAAAAGCTTAATTATGCTATGAAATTTTAATATAATCATTAATAGTGCCTAAGGAACATGTGCTAAAATTTTCAAAAATATTAAACTTCATTTAGTGCCCCTAGAAAATAAAAAACAAAAGAGCATGTACAAAGACAGCAGCATCTGATCATCATCTAAAAATTTTATATAGTCATTATAATTGCCTTAGGACATCACACAATTTTTAGAAATATTAGACTTTATTTAGTGCTTTTTGAAAATCAAAAACTAAAGAGTATATATTCTGACACTGCCAGAATTTTTTTAAAAAAATCATAGGTTTCATAATGATATGAAAATTTTACAACGTCATTAGCATTGCCTCCTCCGTACCTCACACAAAATTTTTTAAGATTTATTCAAAAATTTTTCCAAATTTTCTAATTTTTTAAATTTGAATTTTAATTCCACCGCTTTACCAAGCATTTTCAGATATCAAACCGCGTTGACACGGGCGATAATCAAGAAAATTGCTCCAATATTGATGATTTTTGGAACCCTGCCACAGCTTCAATCATCTCGCTTACAGCTTTGATAACATGTGACCCATCTCGGGTCCTTCTCCTATAGCCAAAGAAACACGAACTACTTCTCAAACACAAGCAATCAAACTCACGAATGGTTTGCAATTGCAGCAGCCAACCACGAATGCCACTTACCCCTGCAAAATTCAGGCGACGGGCAGCAAGTCTCGGGTGCCCATCGACCTCGACAAAGCTGACCTGGCCGCCATGGCCGTAGAGGGAGGGGGAGCGGACGAATCCCCCGCGAGGCAGGTGGAGGAGAGGGCCTGAGGAGGATGCGAGAGGCATGGGGAGGAGAGGCCTGAAGAGGTGACCAGTGAGGCGACGAGACCGTGGTGGCGCCGCCGCAACGAAGCGCGTTCTTGTGGCCCCGAGTGAACGAAGCAGAGCAGAAAGGGTTTTTCTCAAAACAGGGGGAGGGCGAAGGGGTCAGTTTTGACGCATGGACGCTCAGAAATGAAGTGATCAATTTTTCAGCACTGAATCTATTATCCTCTCGAACATAATTATAAATCTAGTTCCTTTCCTCGTCACGGAAGGCGTGGCAACCGACGAG
Source organism: Guadua angustifolia (assembly GCA_036346375.1). Taxonomy (NCBI): domain Eukaryota; kingdom Viridiplantae; phylum Streptophyta; class Magnoliopsida; order Poales; family Poaceae; genus Guadua; species Guadua angustifolia. Next base: position 129,945 of record JAYEVE010001317.1, read on the forward strand.
CGCATGAGTAAGCTAGCTTGCCACGGACTTCGGGTGTGGGAGTGCGGCACGGAAGTGTGAGCAACTAGCAGGCGGTGGGAGGCGACTGCTATGATCATGAAGGCATGAGGCTCCTCTGTGGCGAGGAGGGGGCTAGATCTATAATTGCACAAGGGAGAATGTTAGATTTGCAAAAAAAAGATCACATGGGCTAGAAGAGTAATCACTTCGCTCAGACTAAATGGAATAGGAAGAAAAACCTTCTTTGGGTGGTATTAAAGTTTCCTCCGGCCTTTCAATGTCATTAAACTGATTTTTTTTAAAAAAAACCAATATTTTTAGGCTTCTCCATTATAAACTTCAATTGTTATTGATATATGTGGGAAAAAATTGCATTTTTTTATTCTTATTTGTATTGATACATTTATGTAAACCACATAGCGCCTGAGTAGAATTATGAACTAGCGTGTGTAACCAATTATATGGATGTCATATAGTTTGTACGTTTTCCTTAACCCTATCAGATTATTTTCATGATTTCTCTATAGAAATAATGAAAAGACAGCGGAGAGAATAAAAAATTTCTCTGATGATAATAAGATGTTATAATTTTGTACCGCACAAAGCTACAGGTAAAAGGAAAAACATGAGAAAGTTTTAAAGTTAAAATAATGTTTCGTTAGTCTTGTTACGGTGGGAAATCATAATTAGAGATGCCAGAAAAAATTTAAAGTTACAAGATAATATTTAATGCAAACCAATATATGCAAATACAATATAATCACATTTATCAACCTTTGGAATTTGGATCATCGCAGGAGAATGGTTGCTGTCGGTGGGCGATACAATGCTAACACCGGAAACATCCCATGGGAAGCTAACATGCTGCTGTTGGGGAGCTAAAATCATTACTAGTATCCTATGAAAGATGCCGAGTCCTATGATAATCGGAGAATCATACCTTTCCTAAACTTTGCAGGTTTCGCGTGAGGACCGTGCCACATCACGCCTCTTTCAAAAAGGTCCTCGTCTTTTCTGTAATTGCGTGTGGCTCCTGACTGCCCATAACCGTCCGTTCTTTGCGTTGATGAGGATCCGCCCGTTCGTCCTCCCCCTCGTGCGCGGCCCACACTGTGCTCGCTGGCTCGTGCGAGGAGCTCTGCTCGCTCCTTCCCCACGTGTCGCGTGCCCCGCACGAGAATATACATCAAACTTGGAGCTATTGCTGTTGCACCAGATGTTCTCCTTTATTACATATCAAGCATGTAAATTTGTTTTGCCTTTTCTTAGTTATCAAGTTCAGACCAACCAAACATTAGACTAGAGAGACAAAATGTTAATCTTATTTTTGCCTTTCACCTTTAGTAACTTCCTTTCTTTTTGATATTCATGTGAATTGCATCAACTGAGGATCTTTTGTTGCTTTTAGCAATGTTAGGATGGCAATCTAGAATAGAGAGCCCCGGATACCAAATATATGTTTTGAATCTTTTGTACATTGACATTTGAACTAAGGTCCAGCGCAAGTGGCCCGACCGCACAGGGGCCCCAGCATATGTTGTACTACTATGGCCTGTTAAGGTTTCCGAGTTCTAACGCATCAACGCATCGTATTCTGCCGATTCCGTGACTCATCGTGACTCGCGCTCGCCCGCAACGCCCAGCCATGACAGTGTCGCCGCCATCCGCCAGAGGCATGATCGCCATTCGCCGGTGATGGCAGTCGGTAGCTAACGATCCGGTAGCTTCTTATGTGATCTGTAGTTACAGTACTAGTTCAATTATTCAAATCGGCGATCAATCTTAGGGTGAATATTTCTTGCCTTACCCTTGGAATATAATTTGAATGTTTGTGCGTCGGTTCTACTAACTCCGCTTCATCGCATCAAGGTTCGATCACGAGCAAATTGTCCCATTTATATCGGTTCCATGAATTGTCTTTGTTAATTAGTTTTGTTGTGTTTGTGATTCATGAAATAGGGAGATCAATTTACTCATCATGTCTTTTAGAGTTAGAAAATATGATTCTGATTATGAAAAGCACAAGAAGAAAAAAAAGAATAGAATAGTTCGCGCAGCCTCGAATTACATGTGGAGTTAAAGTTCCTCCAAAATTTTATCCCTAAGGAAGATATGGGCCCTCTTGATATTCTGAAGTTTGTGAAACGGATGGGTTATTTTCCTAATGCCCTTATTGCATATAGAATTTTGTTGACTATTCTTATGACAGTTGCATCTGCAGAACGAAGCTTTTCACAATTAAAGTTGGTAAAGTCCTACATACACAATACTATGATACAAGAAAGACTCAATAGATTGGCAACAATTGCACTTGAAAATGATGTTCTGGAGAAGATTAAATATGAAGATATAATTGAAGATTTCATTTCAAAGAACACCAGGCGCATGATGTTTTTTACTAGAAGTTAAAAAAGATATCGGTATGAATCTCACCAGGCGCATGATGCTTTTTACTAGAAGTTAAAAATATATCGGTAAAAAAGATTTACCCTTTACTCTTTTAACATTAATGTCTATTGTAGTTCTAAATATTGGAAAAAACATATAGTTATATAATGAAATCACATTTTGGTTATTTGTACATTTCTAAGAGGGTCTAGCTTGTGTTTCGCACTGCTGCCTTAAAGCCTTAGATCACGCCCTAGATCATGACTATCTAGATAGATTTCTATCTAGATAGACTTATTTTTGTCAATGCTACTATAGGACACTCGCACTGAGAAAATCCTTAAAAACTTAGATACTACCCTAGACATTTCTATCTAGATAGACTGATATTTTGTCAATGCTACTATAGGACACTGACCTTTTGTATTCACAATAGCTAGTAAAGTCAACAACGGCAAAATCCGAGTTCTTATGAGGAGTTATGACCAAAATACCGAACTGGACAGAGGAGGATTTTGTATTCACAATAGCTAGTAAAGTCAACAGTTGGTAAGGTCAACACACGTCAAACGAATTTTTTGGCTATTTTTGGACTCTAGGACGAACAAGAAGAACTAAATAAGGATAAGAGTGTTCTCACTAGGCAACCGTCGCTCTGATACCACTTGATGCACACAGGGGTCGGCCCGATCTTCTGATGAGAACGATACGTCAATTTGATGGTGCACGAAGTAGATGGAATGGCTACTAACCACAGATCGAAGAACCAAACAATCGCAACGTCACCACACGAGGCGATCAACCGAATCAAGACCGATCGATCCTTGTACCGCGCAACCGAGAACAAGCAAGAACAAGGTGAGAGCAATTCCAATCCAATAATCTCAAAGATACAAAGGTGAGGTTACTTTCGTCACGGTGGTCTAATGACACGCCTGAACACGAGGAGGACGACAAGGGTCTACCAAAACACAACAAAACCTAAGGAAAGAACGTGGCGGCCACATATATAGCGGCGGCGAGAGAGTAGGGCACAAAACAGTGGCCACCAAAACCCTAAGATACATGGGCTATAGGCCCAAAAGTGAGGTGATGCAAGACCAATTTCTAGCCCGTGACATTGTTCCGCATTTTTCCGTCGTTCTAGAGTGAATTTGGAAGTGGGTGGATCCATTGGAAAGCTTATCTCCTAAGCTTTCAACGGTGGTCACACTGAAAACGAGTCCGGAGCCCAAGTTATGCCCGCTTTGAAGTTGGCATGCTGGATGGCCGAACCAGTTGGTAAGTTGGTAAGGTCAACGGTGTTTTGCCGAAACATCATATGAGTAACTCTTAGCAGTTCCCTCGCAAAAAAGAACTTTGAGTAGTTAGTATCTTTTTCCATACAACAGCTTATCTTTTAAATTTACATGAAACGTTTTCCACGTAATAATTTATTTTCTAAATATATATAAACACATCAATCAATCATTTTTACCGAATTTGGACACATTTGGAGAGGCACACGTTTGTCCCTTTTCCATATTGCAACCACGTCGTTGTCCAGCTGGACTGATATTTCTCTACGGTGGCTATAAAAAGTTAAAAACCTCCGCGCCAGCCTCTGCCTCCGACCTCCAGCAAAAACCCTAGATAGCCCCTCTCTCTCTCTCCTGCTTTGCGGCGCGCCAGAGCAAGCGAACCCCCGACCGAGGTAGTGATGGATCGGCGCAAGGGCGGCGGCTGCGACGCGAACGGTGGCCTCGCGGAGGCGACGGCGTCGAGGCTGAGGTTCGAGGATGCCGACGAGGAGGTGGGGATGGAGGTGGAGGAGAACCCCGCCGCGGAGGGGGACGAGGGGCCGGGGGCGGAGGAGGAGGTGATCGGTAGCGACAAGACCAGCGCCGACTACTACTTTGACTCCTACTCCCACTTCGGTACGGGCGCTCGATCCTGTTCCAGAAAGATGCTATTTTTTTTCCTGCAGATTTGGGTAATGTCTCTGTTAGCATGTAGCAGAAAAATCCGATCCTGGGCTTGTTTGTGAAGTGGGGCAAGTGCTAGACTTGTGTGTCTGGTTGTATTTGTTGGAAAAATTGTTGCCTGTGGGGGGTAAAACAAGAACCACTTTAGCAGGTTCATGTGGGGAGGATTCATCTGTAGTGTGATTTTAGTGTTAATTAGTATTCATCTGTAGTATTAGTTTATGCGAAGGTTTAGATTTTTGCTGGTGCTGGTAGTGAAGCTGCAAAAGGTTGGTCTTTTGGGTGTTTAGTGCAGCCCCAGTTATCACACTCTAGGATTCCCCTCTGCTGGAACTTTGGTTAAATGTTAATTATATAACAGAATGAGTGGTAAATATATTATTTTTATCTGGTAATCACGGGGAATGGGAGGTTTGATTGGTTCTTGTATTGAAAAATTAGCATTTAACTGGTTTTGTAATATGTGGCCTTTATTGCTTCTCCTGATATTTGATTCTTTTTCAGTATTGGAAATTTGAACTTAGGTTGTTGCCTGTTGGTCTGCTCAAAACTTGACTTTTAGTCAAGTTGTGACCTACTTACCATTAGTTGAGATAAAATTTTGGTCCTTGATTGTTACCATGGACACGTGGTAAAAGTTTGTGCTTACTAGCCATTTATATTTTGTTGGTCCAAAAAAATAAAATATCTTGAGTGGTTCACTACTTTGTTGTGGTTATTGTTCGATATTGGTTCTCCACCCACGCAAAACTCCCAAACTTTGATGCTTAGTTGTTTGATATGCTGAAAAATTGTTTTTGCGATATCTGCTGCAGTGTGATGTTGTATGAAAAAGAAACGGGCCTGGTTTTTTTTGGCTGTTGATCTAGCGGTGTTCTAGTGGAATGTTTGGTTATCTTTTGAAATCTGTGCACTTGTGCATTTTCTCTTCCTCATCACTGTTACTATCTTTACGCTGTTTCAGACTGGCAAGCATCATTTGCACTGAATTGTAGAAATTTTTATCGGTTCATCACCCTAGTTGTTTGTCTTGTGATTTTACTTCTACATTTTAGTTTTGAGTTCCTCTTGCATAGATGATATAAAATACTGTTTTATTCTGTCTTTTGTATGTCATTATGTTTGTACTGCATTATATTTCCATGAGCACTTTAAAATCTACCTTATGTGTTCTTTGCAATATGTTAATATGTACTCATCCTTTTCCCTTGTTGGTTTTGCAGGTATTCATGAAGTAAGTGGTTCTGAAATAAACCATACTTATGGTGGCTTAATGGCATCACAATTCACAAGCATTTAGTTTCTCATCTGATCTTTCCATTGGGCCTCTCTTTCTCTTTCTCTCTCATTCGTCTGCTTGGTCTTGCTTCGAATTTGCTAGTGCTCGTGTAGTTTATAGATAGTGGTGTGATAATCCTTGTTAGTTTAGGCAGATGTCCAAGCTTATATCACTTTTGATATGCCAACCAAATATAATAGTGATGCCATTTAGTTTTCTTGTATTGATTGCAGGAAATGCTAAAAGATGTTGTTCGGACAAGATCATATCAAAATGTTATCACCCAGAATAGCTTTCTTTTCAAGGACAAAATAGTCCTTGATGTCGGTGCTGGGACTGGAATCCTCTCACTCTTCTGTGCAAAAGCTGGAGCTAAGCATGTCTATGCGGTTGGTTTGATAACTTTAGTTCACGTTTTCA